>ML786158.1:373305-408196 GCA_009831015.1 Picea engelmannii | reverse complement strand
GTGTACTAACGAATGCATTAATCCTCTACACCATTTATAGCTTTTTGTGACCCAAAAAGTTATTTTTTGGGCCCCAAATGGGGAAATTTTTAAATTTTCACCCTCCATGGTGGATTTCAAACTCAATCCTAAAAATGGCCTCTATAAGCCCATTGCATGGATTCTTCACCCCATAAAGTACCAAAAATGATGAAAATTTATAAAGTGGTCCAATTTGGATCATAAGACCCATTTTGGGAGGCTTTTGGTCACCATAAATTTTTATTGAAAGAGATAAGGAAGCATTTCCTCAACTTTCTTTATGGAGCACTACTTGGTATTGCCCAAAAGTTTCCCTCTTAACTCAACCTACCAAAGTTCTTGTTGACCCCTTCTAATTTTTCGTGTCTTTCTCTGTAAAAACACGTTCTTCTCCTAAATTTGCTTGAGCGTCTAGTGTTAAGTCTTTTATGAAAGGTAAGACTTGCCACTCATTTCCCTCATCAAGCATGTATGGCTCATATAGTTTCAAATTTTCCATGTTCACCATTGAGTAAATGTGCATGTATGGAGGTAGATTGAGTTTACAAGCATATGTTCCTTCCTTTTCCAACACTTCAAAAAGGACCTTATTACATAATTTTTCTTTCCAAGTCCCTATAACCTTGGTCAAGTGAAACCAAACTCGATCTCCTATCTTAAATGTCTTCTCAATTTTATGCTAGACTTGCATAGCCTTATACTTTTCCCATTATTTCTTCTGCTTCTCTTATACCCATGGATATACTTGATCTTATCAATGAATCCTTCAACCTTTAATGCTTCTTCTACAACAACTTCCTCCTCTCCACCATGTTACCTATACACAACATCTAAAGGTGGAGGTGGAAAATATTTAAAGCAAGTTTCAAAGGAAAACTTACGAGTGGAAGTGTGGACCACTTTATTAAAAGAATATTGAATGTAGATCAAATTCTATATACTAGGTATTTGGATGCTTTTGATAATAACGCATCAAACACTGAACTAATATCGTATTCACCACTTGTGCCTATGCATTTAGTGTTTGAACTAATTTCTTATTCACCACTTATGTCTACCCATCCACTTAGGGATGGAAAAATGTAGATCTCTTTAATTTTGTATCCACTTCTCCCACAACATAATTCAAAAGGCATAGAGAATTTTGTATCATAGGCATAAATGATGCTCCTTGGTATCCCAAAGTGCACATAGACCTCAAAGAACATGAATGTTGTATCTTGTCCCATGATTATCTTTTCACAATGCATTAGGATGCATATCTTACTAAACATGTCCATTACAACAAATATGTATAAGTCATGCTCTTGACTAGTTCTCAGAAAACCGCCCACAAATTCCATGGAGATACTCTTCCATGGCTTAGTAGGCACTAACAAGGGGCATTTTAGACCTTTATTTATAATTTTATGTTTACTGTTACAAAAGAGCATGCATCTTCTAATGATTTTAGCTACATCTTCTTGCATTATTCACCAATACTCATACCTTTGTAAATTGGATTTTATTTTTCCAACACCAAAATGACATTGGAGGTGTGAGCCATTCTAATAAGTTGCATTCTCTCACCTCTATGCACAAAAAGGTTATCCAACTTATAGAGCAACCCATCCTAGAGATAATAGTTTTCACTATTACTGCCTCCTTTATGAACTTGGCCCCCAACTATTGGAAATATCTTCTCTAAGTCCTTGTCTTCTATGCATTCCTCTTTACATGCATCGTGGGTGAAAGGATACACACCAATAAGAGTACCTAAAGTTGTAATTTTAGGTGTTACTGGTCTTGAAAACATGTATTCCAACTTGTTACTCCTAACCCTCTTTTACTCGATGACTCGATGAAATTTCTACAAGAATCCCATCCATTTGTAGTGTCTTAATTGTTGTACCTTACTTTGGGCTTGCAAGTATTGTAAGGGATGATGATCAATGTGGATTATGGTCTCCTTTCCAATCAAACAATGCTTCCACTTCTTAACTACTTGCAATAAGCACATAGATCCTTGTCTCAATTGGGGTAGTTTAAGACTTCACCATGAAACAACTTTGGATGATAATAGGTCAGCTTACCTTCTTATATCAAGATTTCTGCCATAGCATACCCACTTGCATCAGTCTCCACTTCAAAAGGATTTTGCAAATCAGACAACAATGGAGTGACTAGAGCTTAACTTTTTATGTTTTAGTTCTTCAAAAGCCTTGTGTTGAGCCATTCCCCACTAGAAAATCTTACCATTGGTTGTTATAGAGTGGAGTTATATAGCTACATTTGAAAGGAAGCTATGAACTTCTCCAAGTATTATTTTTCTCAAACAAAGCTCTGCACTTCAATGACATTGGTAGGAGTTTCCCATTTTATCATGGCCTCTATCTTCAAGGGATCAATATTGAGTTCTCCACAATCACTTACCCCATGTACTCTAGATATTGTTGGGCAAACTCGTATTTCTTATGGTTTGTCAACAACTTGTATTCCCTTAGTGTCTTTAACACTTGCATAATATGCGAGACATGCTCTTCCTTGTAGAGATAAAGATTAAAATATCATCCAAGTACACTGTTACAAATGAATCTAGATAAGGGAATAATACATCTTCATCAAACATATCAAATTAGTTAGGGCATTACATAAGCCAAACAAATTTACCAACCACTCAAACAAACCATACCTTGTCTTTGGGGCAATATTCCAAGTGTCTTATGATTTGAATCACGCTCTATGGTATCCCAATTTGAGATCCACTTTAGCGAAGTACTCGGTATGTTGTAGTTGATACAACAAGTCATCAATCATGGACAAAGGATATTCATTCTTGAGAGTAATCTTATATAGAGTTTTGTAGTCAACACACTTTCTCCAAGTTTCTTTCTTCTTGGCATTATGATGACATGTGACTCACAAGGTGAGGTACTTTGTCACGTGACTCCTTCCTCCAATAAATTTTGCAACTCCTTGTTTACTTCATTTGCTTCTAGTACATATTGCTTATACAATCCTATGTTTGGTAATGGAGATTCAAGAAATAATTGTATCTGGTGTTCCACTTCCCTCTTAGGTGGTAGCCTTTTGGGCTCCTAGAACAATTCTCCATAACCCTATGGAATCTTATCCAATTAGTGTTTATGCTACTATGTACATCCCTTTAGAGATGACTTCACTTATACTAATTTACCATCATAATGATTTTGTCTTGAGAAGAGTAGTGCAAACTTCCTACTTAAGCTAATCAATTTCTTAGCTTGGTTGGTACTTATGAAGGAGATATTGGATTTATCTCTATGTGCATTGATGACAAGGGATTTTACATCGTTGACCAAGAGTTATTGGTTTACTCTCTTCATGGAGATAACATCCATGGTGTGTATGCAAGGGATTCCAAACACTGCACCACACACATCTAATGGCACCCCATCTACATCCACTCGATCAAATGTAATTCACACTAACAACAAATCCAATCTTTCATTAGTTAATGACTCTTAGCTCTACATGATTATTTTCCCAACCTGGTGGGTATGAGCAAGGATGATCAAGTACTTCAAATTTGATCTTACTTACCAACTCCTCTATTATGATGTTGGCGTTTGAGCCAAAGTTGAACAAACCATCCACCTTGGTCTTCTTGACTTGTATCATGTCATGGAAGAACTTAGTAATCTTCATCTCTTTGTTATAATGGAGCATACTCAACTTCACCTTTATCTTCATAATGCTATATACAATCTCCTCATATACATCCACATGACTTATCTTATGTATTTTAACAAAAGAAGAGGCACATTAAGACATTAATTGAACATGTGGTGCTGGACATAGATGAAATGAATTTGGTATTCTTTTATCTTACTCATTTTTTCCATGCAATTATAACATCACAACTATGGATGGAAGGCATGCATTGTTGGTATTGCTCGCTATGGGGATAAGTGTGAAGGTTAATGACATTTGGGTGAAAAACAAAACCTAGTGGGAAAATTGTTGTTGTAGACATTGAATGAAAACACTTAACTATTTTCACAAGAATGTCTTAAACACAATGAGCCTTAGACAACTTGACATTTGTCCATGTTTTGATGGTTCTATCTTTTTTTGAGCGAGAAAGTTTATATTTTATGTTCTAGTGTTATAGAAGGATGAGCCAATAACCTACTAAAGGTTGTGATTTAGTGTTGTGGTATTTTGTTGATGATATATCAGTGATAAGAATGATTGTAAGCAAAGACTATTTTGACTGTCCTTCGATTCAAGCTTATTATCAGTCATATCGACTGGGCTTATGGACTTGAATGACATTATGTAAAAAAAATTATATCTGAATATAATTTTGAGCTAATTTTCATTTGGAAAAACTTGAGCTTGTAGAATTACACATTGTAATCTAAGTGACATGACAAGTCGTTCCACGACCCTTGTTTATAATATATATGCTTGCACTTCTATATGGAGACAACATTTGCAAAACGAAGCAACCTTCCTTTTTACTATGTGTGATGTGGTGAGTATAATAGTAACATTGCCATCACTCCAAAATGAGTATGATTTTATTTTTCAAAAAATAACGAAGTATGATTTTTTCATTATATTATACATAATTTTATTGTGCTGCCTAATACCTTAAAAAATCAAGATGTGCCTACGAGTGTAGGCACAACCATTGTTGGAATTTAGAAAGCGTCTCAACTTATGAAAACAAAGCTTTTGACCCTATATTTAAATGATTAATTAATTGTATTTGTATGCATTGCTACAAATTTTGACAACATTTGATAGCCAAAATGCCTAATGACAAGCAATTTTGGCCATCAAATTCCATTGTTACTCACAAAAAAAAGGTTTCCTAGCAAATGAACAATACATTATGATATTACATGATCTTTAGATGGTGTGGTTGAATTATTTTACATGGATTTGACATGAGTAATGTGATATTAAGTTTAGTTTGGATGTGCTCTCGAGTTTATCAATGAGAAAAGCAAACATATATCAATTTACAGATAATGAAAATAGGTGATTATATAGAGGGTGTAGGCATTTGTAAATTTGAATATGTATGTGTAGTTTTTGAATATTTGTTTGGTTGAATGGTGATTTATATGAAAAGTGCTTAATTTGAATGAATGGAGAGTGAGATTGGAGCAAACATAGTTTATTTCGTTTAGAACAAATTTGTATGAATTATTAAAATTCTTGAGATGAATGAAAAATAATGTGTGTGCCAAGCATAAACATTTAAAAAAAAATGCTTTATGAATATGGAATTGAGACATATATATAGTGATTTCTAATAAGTAACATAATTATTTCGAGACTCTAAAAAAAGTGCCACAATAGTGACGAGGTCCTTACAGATTGTTTTTTTAGAAAAAAAAAACAAGTATTTTATTACTAATTATCTTTTCTATGTGTTACTATGTATTAGTCGCAAAGTTGCAACTAATCGTGCTAACAATAATAGCTTGTAGATAGTGTTACACCTCAATTTCACCTTAGTGCACCCTATATTTTTTCACTAGATGTGGATCACCATATGATCAGATTATGTGCCCTATTGTACCATGATGAGCCAAAAGTGTAGTTGTATTTGCACTCAAGTATTTTATTGGACCATGCTTAGATGTTCTATGTGTTGGTAGGGGGATTATGTGGTATCTCCAGACCCCATGTGGTTAGTCATGGCCCATCCTTTTAGTCCCCATGTCAAGATTGGATTTTAATTTTATGGCTATGGTCAATTGCCCCTTGGTGCTAGTAACTTTCACTATGTTGGTCATTTATGATATGGGTTAGGTATGCAACCATCTTGGGGTGGATCTACCGGGATAGATGATCTAGGGGAGATGCATGGTCTCTTACCCCTTTGTATTTGATGTAAAAGTGTTGCTCTTTATAAAAGTTTCCACACCTATGTATATCACACTTACTATATTCCTAAGCATGGATTCCATCTCTTATGTATTCATCACACTTTGGCCATCTACTATCAGAGATGATTCTACATATATTCACTTAGTTTCACGTCTCCTGAGGCAGTGTCATAGTTCTCGAGGTAGTAAACCTATTCTAAGGCATTGGTCATATCCTCTGAGGAACATTTAGGATACTTTTGCATACATGGGCATCCTCTACACATGCCATGTTGGAGGTTCATGAGAGCCCTCCTTCTTTCATCACTTTTGGAGATGTCTTTCACATTATTTGAGGGTTGACCGACTCTTTTGGATGTCATAATACTTGTTGGGGGTTTTATGACCCATTGTTTTGACTTGGAGGTCACTTCAATGCTTCATGGAGGTTCCTTGGCATTATATATGGACATGGTCATGTTTTGGAGACATATTTCAAGGATTTATGAACATTATTTGAGCATTCCTTGAGCACATTTTGTGGATGTCGTTCCCTTTTGAGGTCATTCTCCACATTTTCACGAGGTCATTCCACTTGGACGAGAGGAGCGTTTTTTCTTTGTTTGTTTGGGAGGTTACTTCACATCGTTTTTAGGCATCTACACCACTCTTTCCTTGGAACATTGTGTTAGGAGAGCAAATCGACCCCATTCTTTGTGGGGTCTTCCTCTTGCATGAGTGTTTCATGTACACATGGCATCATTTGATTTTGTAGTGACTTGTTCTCCTTCCTTTTCTGGATGCCAAACCACCTTTGTTAGTCTCCTAGGATAAATTTAGGGAAAATAATTAATAAAGAATGAGAAGGATGTAGAAGCCTCCTATATAAATAGAGTCTCTCCTCTCATTCCAAATCATTGTGAATTGTTGGAGAACATTTTTACAAGCCTTTTAATAGAATATTTGTCTTGGAGTTTTTGGTGTCAATTTTTAGAACTCTCTCTTTCTTGGTTCATCAAAGATTTTATTGTGAATTTTTAGACTACTACAAGCTATCAAAATCGATCCATTTGAGAAGTTACATAACTACTCAAGGAAGAGATGTTCCAAGGTTTATTCCTTCCTTCTTCTCTTGTTAACTTGGGTAAGTACTTAATCCATTGCTGTGTTTTCCCTTTTGGTTCCTTGGCAAGGGTTTTAAGCATTATATTTAAGTTCTAGTTGATATTTTCAGTGAAGGCTCTTCCCTTCAAAAAACCCCTATTGTAGGGCCTTGGTTTTCATGGCTTGTCTTGATTAGACAAGAGACTATTTTTCCTTAAGGTTCTAGTCCCTTAATCTAATCCATGAGCCTTGGATAACCAATTATTAGATGGGCATACTTCTCGACCCCACAAGCCTTAATGGAGATAAGGCACTAATTCAAATTCCCAACAACCAACCTCAAAACTCAAAAATCTGAAATTATTTTCTTTCTTGTTTCATAAAACATAAAAATCCAAAAATATATATAAAAGAAAAATTAAACAATTTTTTTTATTCATTGTCTAGAGGAGGTTAACATTTCATCTCGTTTTCTAGACATCATTTACAAGGGTTTATGCTTCATTGTTAATTTATAACCCTACAGAAGGCAAATCGACCCACTCTAATTGTGTTTTATGGATTGTTCTAACATCTCATGGGTTGGTTTAAGGAGTTCTTCATATCTGTAAATTAATTTGCAACATTATAAATCAAATTTGGTGGAACCCAAAAGGGCTAGGGTTTGGTGCTTCAAAGGTGTATTCTAGCCCTCTCCTAGTTTGTACTTCATTTCTAGATTGTTTTTCAAGCTTATCTAAAATATCTAGTTGTGAAATTGATCTTCTAGTTGCTAATTATGTTTATCTTTTATTGGGATATTCTCTTGGTGAAACTGATCCGAATTTATGAGTGGAACAAAATGAATAACAGACTGAACACAATAACACAAAGATACGAAGAACAACAATAGATATCTAGTGAACGATAACTTCTATTGAATAAATAAAATAGGCTGAAAATGTAAAACTGTAGAATTGAAAACAATTTGCTCGAATGGTGGTAGCTATCTCTTAGAAGAGATGTGGTTGCTACGTGCATCCGTTTGAGAAGGATGATTACAATGAGGCTCCTAAGGCCCTTTTAATATTACTCATGAATGCCAAAAGACTAGACATCTAAAAACGTAACCCTAGGAGATGAAACGCCAAAAGTTATGTGGGCCTCGATGGGTAAGTTGGTACCTCAACTTCCCAGAGTCGTAACTTTGGCATATGACCTCCGTTTTAGGCGCGTGATAGCCTGTTGGAAAGGTATTTTCGAGAACTACACATTATATTGTCAAACTTTGACTCTGCTTACAGTTTTACTCTGACAAGCCAAAAAAACATTGTTTAGGGCCCCAAAACGGCCCTGGAAGTACATAAAGATGTACTGACATGAAAACTTCCAAAATAGGCCAGTTGGATTAAGTGGGCAGCCACCAATCTCCACTTGGAAGCTGTGTAGGGCTTCGGACAACCCCATAAGTGTAGAACCGACAATTACAAAGAATTACAAAAGAACGTGTTGAACTAAAAACTGTCAAGAGGAGCCAGTTGGAATAGGTGAGTGGCCACCAATATCCACCTGGATCAATCGCCCTCCCTCAGAAAACAATGTTCTCTATTTCATTGAGTGCCCCCATCAGGTGATGAAACTTCTGCTGAATTTGGCCTCGGGTGAGCCACTGCCTTGGTGTAGGAGTTGGCCTGCTTTGACAACTCGATAAAGTTGGATCCTCTACTGGCGAGTGCCCTTGACCTGTGTGTCCACTATATGATCAGTGGATGCCTATTCTATGCATTTAGGGTTGAGCTCTGTTGGTGTCAATTTTTCTGCAATCTCTGAGGTGTCCATTAATGGTGGAAAATATGGTCGAAGGAGATCCACATTGAACATTGGGTGCAAGCCAAGGAAGGGTGGAGTGTTGAGCTCAAAATCATTGCTACCCATAGCCTTGGTGATAGTGTAAGGCCCATAGTGAAGTGGACAAAGATTCTGATGGGGCCCTGTAAGGCACTCTTCTGCAAAAGTAACCAAACCTTGTCTCCCACCTGAAACTGGTACAATACCCGGTGTTGATCATGGTGCTGCTTGTACTTAGCATTGGCTTTATGCAAAATCTCATGGACCTGTTGGCGGATGTGTTGAATCCGTTCAATGAATCTGGTGGCTTTGTTATCCTCAGACTAAACATGGAAAGATTATGCCTGTGTGGTTGCAAGAGGTAGTGCAACATCAATGGAACCCAAGGGTTGGAATCCCAGCTCCACCTGAAACGGGCTATGGCCGATGGAGCTATGGAGAGCCCTATTGTATCTGTGTCGAACATAGGGAAAAATCTCATCCCATGTATGCATTTTTTTAGATTTGTACATGCGCAAGATGTGCACAATCATCCGATTGACGACCTATGTCTGGCCATCGGTTTGGAGGTGGAAAGCAGTGGATTTAATGAGCTTGGTGTCCAATAGTGACCAGAGGCTCAACCAAAATGTGTTGAGGAACATGTTGTTCCGATCTGAGGTGATGGTCTATGGTATCCCAAAATGGACCCACACCCGTTTGAAGAAGAGCTTGGAAGTATCTTCCGCTGTGATGCTCTTCTTGCAAGCTGTGAGAATTGCCATCTTCGAAAACTGATTAACCACCAAAAATATACAATCATTATCGTGCTTAGTGGATAGAAGGACATACATGTAATCCATCGAGATGGATTCCCAAGGCCTCTCAGGAGTAGGAAGAAGGGTGTATAAGCCTTGATTCTTGATGGATGGCTTGGAAATGGAATAGGCAATGCAAGATCTGATATATTTGCCGATGTCCTGTCGATGTTTTGGCCAATAAAAATATTTATGTAGAACGACCACAATTTTCTCTACCCCAAAATGTCCTGCCATCCGACTGTATTGAGGCTCCCAAATCATCTTTGCACGCTCGCTTGTGGGAACAGAGAGGTGGCCCAGATGGCATAAAATTCCATCGTGGATGTGAAAATCGGTGACATTCGCTCCTGTACCCAAGAGATGATATGTGTCAGTGAAGTCAGGGTTACGCTGATAAAGTTGGGGCCACTTAGATGCCTCATTTCCACAGGAATGGAGCACTGTGGTCATTGCAACAATCAGAGGGCAATTGAGGTAGTCAACGACATGGTTTGTGCTCCCTGTTTTATACTTGATGTTGAGATGGAATTGTTGTAGGTATGTGGACCACTTTTGATGGCGATCGTTCTGCAACTTCCTTTGTGTCTGTATGAACTGTAGAAGCTTGTGATTAATGTGGATGATTGTCTCCTTTCCCAGAATGTAATGTTTCCATTGACGACAAACTTGCATAATGGAATACATTTATTTGTCATAGGTGGGGTATTTTCAGACATTATCTGAGACTGTCTCACTATGGTATGCTACTGGATGACCATGTTGAGTGAGAACTATGCCTACAACATAGTCAAAGGCATCAGTCTCAATCTCGAATGGTTGTTGCAGATCAGGTAAGGAGAGTACTAGAGCTGAGCACAAGCAATGGTTCAGATCATCAAATGCTTGTTTTTGTGCCTGCCCCCATGCAAAATTTGCCTTGCCACCGCCCTTGGTTACTTGGCTAAGGGCCCATGCAATATGGGAGAATCCCAACACGAACCTTTGGTAGAAATTGGCAAGTCCCAAGAAGCTTCAAAGCTCGGTTAGTGTGGTTGGGGCTAGCCAGTCACGAATGACTTGGATCTTAGTTGGATCCACATGTACCCCATGCTCATCAACAATGTAGCCCAAGTATTGGACCCTATTCATGCCAAAGGAGCATTTTTCCAAGTTGGCATATAGCTTGTGTTGTCGTAGAGTGCCCAAAACCCGTTGAATATGTCATCCAGGGTAAATAGTTGAATATGTCATATAGCTTGTGTTGTCGTAGAGTGCCCAAGTTCTGCTGAAGATGAGGATGTCATCCAAATATGCCACCACAAAAGAGTTGGTGAAGGGTCCCAATACATCATCCATCGATCTCATGAAAGGGTGCATTTGTTAAGCCAAAGGGCATGGCCAACCATTAGAAGAGACCTTCTTTAGATTTGAAAGTTGTCTTCCATACGTCAATTGGTTCGATGGGAACTTGGTGGTAGCCAGACTTTAGGTCAATCTTGCTGAAGAACTTTTCCCCCTTGAGTTGGTCAAGAATGTTATCAATTCGGGGAATTGGGTACTGGTTCCTGACTACGATTTTGTTTAATACTCTGTAATCAACGCAGAGCTGCCAGGTCTCATCTTTCTTCTGCACCAACACAATCGGGCTCCCGCAAGGGGAGGAGTTGAGTTGGATGTGCCCCTTTTGAAGAAACTCTTGGATTTGGGGTTTGGTTTCGTAATTTTCCATTAGCGAGTGATGATATACTAGTCCATTAGGCAGAGTTGCACCAAGGGTTAGTTCAATTGGATGCTTGACTTGGCAGTGCGTCGATACCATGGTGGGTGAGGAGAAGATGTCTCTATAACTCTTCCATGATCCCGTCCACTTGATTTTGCTGCAAAGAGAGGCTGTGTAGAGGTTGTGGATGTGGCGACGACCTTCTGCTTACTATGAGCACAGATCACAAAGAAGATGAACTTCCCGATCTATGAATTGACCTTATTGCATTTCTTAGCAGAGATTAAAGAAATAGCGGTAGGCGGTGCTACCTCTGGTATCTTGTACAATTTTCTAGCCAAAGTAATAATAACACTGCAGGATCTAGACTCATACACAACATGTCGCTTCCACCAATATGGCTGGCCTAAAATAACATCACAAACTTCAAGGGGAGCAATATCACACAATACCTCATCTTTGAAGAGCTTGATGCTATAGGGTAGACGACACTGTTAGCTGATGTGAAGATATCGTCCTCGACGAAGCCAACCGATGGTGTAGGGTTGCGGGTGCGGTGTTATTGACATATCCAGCCGCTTGATGACCTCCGTTGAAATCAAGTTCTTCCGACCAATGCTATCGATAATGAAATGCAACAAAGTCCCCTTTAGCCACATCTGTGAGTGAAAGAGGCATTCCCCTTCCTCTGGTTATTTTGGTTCACTTGGTTGGACTTTTGTGGTAGTGACAGTGGCATTGGGTTCGACATCGATGATCTGTTTCCCACTTTCCAGATTTGATCAAGATTTCAACTCAACCATCAATGACTTCTTGGAACGACATTCTTTGGTGTTGTGCCAAGGGATTTTATGGTATTCACACCATTTTCCCATGTCCTTCTTCGACTTTTCTTTACCCTTCTTGGGTTGCGGTTTGGACTGGCTGTCCTGAGAGCGACCATATTTTCTCTGTCCCTTGTTTTGTGGGTTGGGGTAGCCTTTGCCCTACTTCAGTTGTGAGGAGTTTGCAAATCCAAACTCTCGCCTCTTCTACTTGAATTTCTGCTCGATCTTGACATCATACCTATAAGCCACACCTAATGATGCGATTTCCATAAAATCCATTTTTGTTTGAATGTATCTATGCAGACATCCGCCGTATTTGAGCACTAGATATCGTTCAGAGTCTTTGATACCCAATTTGGTGCGTAGGGTATGGAAAATATTGGTGAAATATGGTACTGTCTGGTCCCTTTTCTGACATAGCGTGGTCCATCTTGTGTACTGGTCCTTGTAGCTTCCAACAAGGTATTATTGTTCTTTAATGGCATCCCTGAAGGAATCCCATGTGGGGGAGACCGAAAATATTGCAGATTCCTCAATGGTGCGGAACGAACTAATTAACAGAATGAATACAATAAACATAGAGATATGAAGAACAACACAGATATCCAAAGAACAATATCTTCTATTGAATAAATGAAATAGACTAAAAATGTAAATCTGCAGAACTAAAACACTTGCTCTAATGGTGGTAGTTATCTCTGAGAAGTGATGTGGCTCCTACGCGCATCTGTCTGAGTAGAATGATTACAATGAGGCTCCATAGGCATTTTTAACATTACTAATGAATGCCAAAACCCTAGACATCCAAAAACCTAACCCTAGGAGATGAAACGACAAAAGTTATGTGGGCCCCTATGGGTAAGTTGGTACCTCAACTTCTCGGGGTCGTAACTTTTGCATACGACCTCCGTTTTAGGAGTGTGATAGCCCGTTGGAAAGGTATTTTCGAAAACTACACATTGAGCTGTCAAATAATGACTACTCCCGCAGATTGACTATGGCGAGCCAAAAAAACACTGTTTAGGGCCCCAAAATGAACCTGGAAGTACAAAAAGATGTACTGACATGAAAACATACAAAATAAGCCAGTTGGATTAGGTGGGAGGCCACCAGTATCCACCTGGAAGATGTGTAGGGATTTAGACAACCTCAGAAGTGTAGAAATCACAATTACAAAGAAGTACATAAGAACGTGTTGAACTAAAAATTGTTAAGAGGAGCCAGTTGGAATATGTGGGTGGCCACCAATATCCACCTGGATCAGTCCTCCCCCCTTAGGAAGCAATGGTCTCCATTGCATTGAGTTCCCCCATCAGGTGAGGAAACTTTTGCCTAATTTGGCTCTGGGTGAGCCACTTTCCTTGGTGGAGGAGCTTCCCTACCTTGACAACCCAATAAAGTTGGATCCTCTGCTGGCGAGTGCCCTTGATTTGTGTATCCACTATATGATCAGTGGATGCCTGTTCAATGCAGTTAGGGTTGAGATATGTTGGTGTAAGTGTTCTATGATCTTTGAGGTGTCCAATGATGGTGGAAAATATGGCCGAAGGAGGTCCACATTGAACATTGGGTGCAAGCCAAGGAAGGGTGGAGTGTTGAGCTCAAAATCATTGCTACCCACAACCTTGGTGATGGTGTAAGGCCCATAGTGAAGTGGGCGGAGCTTCCGATGGGGCCATGTGAGATGATCCTTCTGCAAATGTAATGAGACCTTGTCTCCAACTTGAAATTGGTGCAGTACCCTGTGTTGATCATGTCGTTGCTTGTACTTAGCATCGAATTTCTGCAAAATCTCATCGATTTGTTGGTGAATGTGTTGAATCCGCTCAATGAATCTGGTGGCTTTGTCGGTCTTAGATTGAACATGGGAAGAGTATGTCTATGTGGTTGTAAGAGGTAGTGCAACATCAATGGGACCCAAGGGTTGGAATCCCAGTCCCACCTGAAAGGGGCTATGGTTAGTGGAGCTACGGAGAGCTCTATTGTAACTGTGTTGAACATAGGGGAGACTCTCATCCCATGTACAAAAATGCTTAGAGTTGTACATGCACATGATGTGCACAATCATTTGATTGACGACCTCTATTTGGCCATCTATTTGGGGGTGGAAAGCAGTGGATTTAGTGAACTTGGTGTCCAATAGTGACCAAAAACTTGACCAAAATGTGTTGAGAAACTTGTTGTCCCGGTCGGAGATGATGGTCCATGGTATCCAAAAATGGACCCAAACTCATTCGAAGAAGAGCTTGGTAGTATCTGCCCCTATGATGTTCTTCTTGCAGGCTGTGAGGATGGCCATCTTCAAAAACCAATCAATGAACACAAATACACAATCATTGCCTTGCTTGGTGGACATAAGGACAAACATGTAATCCATCGATATGGATTCCCAAGGCTTATCGGGGGTAGGAAGAGGGGTGTATAAGCCTTGCTTCTTAATGGGTGGTTGGAAATGGCACAGGCAGTGCAAGATCTGATATACTTGTTGACATCCTATCAAAGTTTTTGCCGATAAAAATGTTTCTGGAGAATGACCACAATTTTCTCCACGCCAAAATTTCTTTCCATTCGACTGTCGTGGGATTCCCAAATCAGCTTTGCACGCTCACTTGCAAGAACAAAAGATGGACCAGATGGAATAACAATATGTCATAAATGTGAAAATCGGTGATAATTGCACATGTACCCAAGAGCTTATAGGTGGTGGTGAAGTCTGGATCTTGTTGATAAAGTTGGGGCCACTCAGATGCCTCATGTCCAAAGGAATGGAGCACAGTGGTGAGTGCAGCCATGGAAGGTCGACTGAGGCAGTCAGTGACATGATTTGTGCTCCCTGTCTTATACTTGATGTTAAGATGGAACTGTTGCAGTTAGGTGGACCACTTCTGATGGTGATCGTTCTACAACTTCCCCTGTGTCTGTATGGACTGTAGAGGCTTTTGATCAGTGTGGATGATCGTCTCCTTTCCCATAATGTAATGTTTCCATTGACGACAAGCTTGTACAATAGAATACCTTTCCTTGTCATAGGTGGAGTATTTCCGGACAATATCTGAGAGTGTCTCACTATGGTATGCCACCGGATGACTATGTTGAGTGAGAACTACGCCTACAACATAGTCAGATGCATGAGTCTCAATATCGAATGGTTGTTGCAGATCAGGCAAGGAGAGTACTCGATAATCAATGCAGAGTTGTCAGGTCCCGTCCTTCTTCTGCACCAATACAATCGGGCTTCCACAAGGGGAGGAGCTGGGTCGGATGTGCCCCTTTTGAAGAAGCTCTTGGATCTGACACTTGATTTCATCATTTTCCATCAACGAGCAATGCTATACTGGTCCATTAGGTAGAGGTGCATCTGGGGTTAGATCATTTGGATGCTTGACTTGGTAGTGCATTGGTACCTCGGTGGGTGAGGAGAATATGTCTCTGTACTCTTCCACGATCCCGTCCAGTTGCTTCTGCTACAAAGAGAGGCTCTGTGTAGAGGCCATGGATGTGGTAGCGACCTTCTGCTTACTGTGAGCACGAATCAGAAAGAAGACGAACTTCACGGTCTGTGAAATGACCTTACTGCATTGCTTAACAAAGATTAAATAAATAGTAGTAGGCGACACTACCTCTGGTATCTTGTACAAATGTCTACCCAAAGTAATAATAACAATGTAGGGTCTAGACTCATACACATCATGACGCTTCCAAAAATATGGTTGTCCTAAAAGAACATCACAAACTTCAAGGGGAGCAATATCACACAATACCTCGTCTTTGAAAGGCTTGATGTCGTAGGGCAGACGACACTATTGGCTGACATAGAGATATCTTCCTTGGCAAAGCCAGTCGATGGTGTAGGGTTGCGGGTGTGGTGTCGTCAGCAGGTCCAACCACTTGATGACCTCTGCTGAGATTAGGTTCTTCTGATTGCCTCTATCGACAATGAAATAAAGCAAATACGCCTTTACCCACATATGTGAGTGAAAGAGGCATTCCCCTTTTTTTGGTTCTTCTGGTTCGCTTGGCTGGCCTTTGGTGGCAGCAACAGTGGCACTGGGTTCAACATCGATAATCCGCTTCCCTCCTTTTGGATTTGTTTCAGAGTCAGAATTAGCCTCTGACTCAGAATCCTTCAACTCGGCCTTGAGTGACTTCTTGGAGTGGCATTCTTCAGTGTTGTGCCAAGGGATTTTATGGTATTCACACCATTTTCCCGTCTCCTTCTTCATCTTATCATTACCCTTCTTGTGTTGCGGTTTTGACTAAATGTCGTGAGAGTGGCCATATTTTCTCTGTCCCTTGTTGTTTTGGTTGGGGATGCATTTGTCCTGCTTCGGCTGTGAGAAGTTTGTAGATCCAAACTCTCGCCTCTTATGCTTAAATTTCTGCTCGATCTTGATAGCATATCTATAAGTTGTACCCAATGAGGTGATGTCCAAAAACTCCATTTATGGTTGAATGTATCTATGCAAACAGCCATGATATTTGAGCACTGGATGTCGCTCAGAGTCTTTGATACCCAATTTGGTGCGTAAGGTATGGAAATTATTGGTGAAATTTGTTACTGTCTTATCCCTTTCTTGACACATGGTGGTCCATATGGTGTACTGGTCCTTGTAGCTTCCAACAGGGTAGTATTGTTCTTTAATGACATCTCGGAAGGAATCCCATGTTGGGGAAACCACAAATATTGCAGATTCCTCTATGGCCCTTTGCTAAGAGTAAGTATCCCACCAATCCTTAACATGGGGGACAACCTTGAGGAGTGAAAAAGTAATATTTTCCCTATCGAAAAAATTGTGGACCAAAAAATACCCTTCGAGTAGATTCAACCATTTATCTACAACATCCGCATCCATCAGTCCTTCAAATAATGGAATATCAAAATTTACCTATACCTTGAATGGGGTTGCATGGTTGCTTGATGAAGATGCTTCTCCTGTGGGCAATCATCGAAGGATCTGCGCAAAGTTGTCCATCATTTTGTTCCTTTGTCGCGCAAGGGATTGCTTGAGCAACATTTTAAAAGGATCTCCTGCTCCATCATCTTTCTTTTTGTCCCCCATGGGTTGTTTTTGGTCTCTACGCGACCGATCTTGCAATGGATCGATTGGTTCGAGTCCCAAATTCTTGTACCCAAATCTTGTCGGGGACATGCAAGAAGAAAAATAAATGAAGATCAAACCACTCTGATACCACTGATCCGGATTTAGGAGCAGAACGAACTGATTAACAGACTGAATACAATAAACACAGAGATATGAAGAACAACAGAAATATCCAACGAACAATATCTTATATTGCGTAAATGAAATAGGCTGAAATTGTAAAACTGTAGAACTGAAACACTTGCTCGAATGGTGGTAGCTATCTCCGAGAAGAGATGTGGTTGCTACACACATCCATTTGAGCAGAATGATTACAATGATGCTCCAGAGGCCTTTTTAACATTACTCATGAATGCCAAAACCCTAGACATCCAAAAACCTAACCTAGGAGCTGAAACGCTAAAAGTTATGTGGGTCCCTATGGGTAAGTTGGTACCTCAACTTCCTGGGGTCGTAACTTTTGCATACGACCTTCATTTTAGGCGCGTGATAGCCCATTGGAAAGGTATTTTCGAGAACTACACATTATGTCATCAATCTCTAACTCCATATATAGTTTGACTGTGACAATCCAAAAAAAACACTATTGAAGGCCCCAAAACGACCCTAGAAGTACATAAAGATGTGCTGACATGAAAACATACAAAATAAGCCAATTGGATTAGGTGGGAGGCCACCAGTATCCACCTGGAAGATGTGTAGGGATTCAGACAACCCCAAAAGTGTAGAACCCACAACTACAAATAAGTACAAAAGAATGTGTTGAATTAAAAACTGTCAAGAGGAGCTAGTTGGAATAGGTGGGTGGCCACCAATATCCACCTGGATCAGAATTATTTCATACCAAGGACGTAATAATTAGCTGCCAACCCTCTTTATATTGAGGTGGTTTATGCCCTTGTTCTCTGTTGGATATTATTTAAGGCATCTTATCACTTATTGGCACTGGTCCATCTAATCGTATATCGAGGTGTTGTTTGTTGAAGTGAATCTTGCATAGGATAACGGGTTACTTGATAGGTTTACTTCACATAGATTGGGATACCCCCCTTGGATTCTAGGAGCTGGACTAAAGTGAAGGGGAAATTGTACTAAGGTGAAAGTGGTGCATTTCCCAAGTGTTCTTACCTCCTTAACATCACAGTTGAGACTTTCATAAGGGTGCTAATTTGGGCGGTAACATATAGCATGATGTGCTTTTTGAATAATAAATTCTAAAATCAAGATATATTTCTAGAAGAAAACATAATTCATTATTGTTGGTCAAACTCTCATCACAAGGCTAAATTTACACTCATGGCTCATTTTATTTTTTGCTAGGATATATACACTTTATTCTACTTATTCTTTGTCGACGTTCTTCATAATTGGGCATTGAATATGAATAAAGAGATTTACTTTTATCGGTCATTCAATGACATAAAGGTGATTTAATATCATTGTTGTAGTTTCCATCTGCCAAACATTTTAGCATTTGATAGGAATTATCTTTAGGTGTATGTATGTTTCTTATATTGCCACACAATCACAGTACTCTTGAATCGAATAATGCAACAAAGAACAATTAAGGTGGAGAAATACAAAGCTTGTTGGAATACATGAAGAATAAATAGGAGAATTGTCATTGTTGTCAAGACATCATTGCATCTCCTCATTCCAACAATTGTACATAAGATCTACTCATATCGCTACAAGCATCGTCACTAGAACATCATTGGACAATACACACATTTTTCTCTAGCAAACATTGTCACTCTGTTTTGACGAAATAATTTAATCCATGCAACATCAACCAATAGTCACAAATTGTTCATGTCAAATAATACTATTTTTTTTCCAAAATAAATAATTTCCCTCACCCTCCCACACTTAAGTGAAGAATAAGGAAGTCAATGCCTTGCCAGCACCAACCTGCTAATTCCCCCCTCTTCTGTGGATTTACATATGGAGAGAAATATTAACCATTAACTGCAATAATGGTTGGTAACCTTGTAAGACTCAATTGAAATGGATTATGCGATCTCCTCGGGCATCACACCTTCACGGAAAAGATTTAACCAACAAAGTTACTCCTTGTTTTTTTTTTAAGTAATACTATTATATACAAGAGGATATGATATATAATAGTTTAACTTATATATTATCCTATTATATGGATTTGTACCCTTTTTTTTTTTAATTAAAAAACTTTAAACATGAAAACGTGCACAACCAACTAGTAAACCATGATTTGGGATTTGAATTCAATGTTGCCATTGATGCATTTTAACTAAGGAAGTTGAAACCCTAGTATGTTGATGTGTAGCAATGATAAACATCGTAGCAACAATCATGTAGAAAGTCAGCCAACAGAGGACAACAAGCATACAAAACACACATATTTCACAAGCATGCCAATCAATATGTGCAATGTCACAATGAATAACACATTTTGTGATCAACATGCAAAAACATAACATGAGATACAACTTTGAACCATGTAGCATTACAACAAGCTAAATCATTGGTTTTAGAGCAATATAATACGCACACCTTCTTTTTCCTTGAAGCAATAATACTTATATTCTTCTCATTGGTATTGGTTCAAACCACATCTAATGCAACTATTAAAATGGGGATTATCATAGTAATTCCCACATTTCTTTTATCTGTATGCAATTTTTTTTTGGATTCATTGAATCCTTAGTGGAGGTTGTGATGATAATGGGCAAGGCTTTGTAGGAGAGATATATTTGTCCATTTTTAATATGTAAGTGGCATCTAATGTTCAATGATGTAATTCCATATGAAACATTTTCTTAATATTTCATCTGAATTAGAGAAATTCAAATTGGATCGTAGGTGCACTAGATCAGATCATTATAATATTATTCCTATCCCAATAGAAGATGCACACCTTCCTTTTCCCCTAACAATAATGATTATCTTCATCTTGTTGGTATCGGTTCGAACCACATATAGTGCAACTATTGCAATGGGGATTGCCATAGTAATTCTCGCATTCTTTTTTATCTGTACGATTTTTTTTTTGGATTCATTGAATCCTCGAGGGAGGCTCTACTGGTGATATTGGGCAAGGATTTGTGTGTGTTTTTATTTATTTATGGGTTCATTTTTAATATGCAAGAGGCATTTAATGTCCAACGATGTTATTTCAAATGCAACATTTTTTTAATATTCCATATGGATCAGAGTAATTCATATTGGATTGTGGGTGCTCTAGATCAAATCATTATAATATCCTATCCAAAGATCGTATTATGTATGAAATTTTTTGGCGACATTGTTTGCTCCTTTTTATGTGTGAATACAAAGTGGAGGTGTTGAAACTTGTGGGTGGAGGTGTTGAAACTTGTGCCCAAGTGTTTCCATTGTTTTCATTATTGTTGCATCTATGCTTGGCTTAGGCTGATGCATGCCCACTCATATGGAGGTCGTTTTTCCTTTTTAATGTGTTGTAGTAGTGTTTTGTAAAACATAGACGGATTCAAACTACATGTTTTGGATTTGAAATTAATAGAATAAATTTAGATTGCTTGGTTGTCATTAAATATGTTTCATTTCTTTTGTGAATTGATAAATTAATTGTGTTTGATTTAGACATGGAGAGTGTATGGAGGGAAATGGCAAAAATGGTAGCACAAAAAAGGTTCACATATTGGTATCTGTAATTTGACCATGAAAAAGTTGGAATCTCTACTTAGCTATGCAACAACTTTGCCTTCTATATGTACTATATATAACACTCTATTCCAAAGTTTGTTGCCAACACATGTGTCACAATCATTGTTATCACTATTAAATAATATAGTTGTCACTTTTTTTTAACGGGAACATAAAAGAATTTTTATATATAAAAGAGGGTTATGCCATGGCTATGGAAATTCCATACATTTGTTTTCAAAAATTCCTTCTACACGTTTCTATATTCTATACATAATATAATATCCTTATACATAGTTTCCAAACTAGACTTCCATGTGATTTCACACGTTGCCTGCTTGACAAACTGATTCAAAATACAAATAGACATGAAAAACATACATATTATTATGGATGAATGAAGGCTTGTTTTTCTTATTCTTCTTTCAGCTGAGGAGAATCTTGTTCTTCTATGTCCATTAGGTCTCTTCCTTGGCTAAATGTCTCGTCCTTCCTTGCTCCTTGCATTCCAGGTGCCACATTGTTGGCTTCCAATGAGAGTGATTCCATATGCGTCGTTGCAACAAGGATGCGTAGCCTACTACACTATGCTTCTAGGGTGCATATTTGTTGATTCTAATGATAAAGGAGGGCCAATATGATTCTAATGATTGGAATTATGCAGGTTTCAAGCTTGCTCGAGCTCCTCCAATTTGGAAAAATTGTCGTTAAAGCCTTACTATTTAATTTTGTAATCTCCTCGTGACTCCTCAGAATTTTCCTAAATTCCTTATGATCGAGATTCTCCATGATTCTAGTATGAAGGGAGTAGTCCAAATACCAACTTTCAGCCATAGCTAATCCCTTGTAAGGCCCTCGTATAATTGCTTCAAAATACAATAAAAGAAATAACAACTGCCCCCTTCCACTATTTCCACTCTCAACAAAGAAAAACAGAGCATAACTACCTGCAAACGGATTCACAATCTAGCCCAGAAGATACAAGAATGAGGTTGTTTGAATTGAAGAGACGACCGAGAGGAACTCCCTTATGTTGCTTGACCTCTCGCTTTGCCCGAAAACCCAACAGGAGTTTGACTTTTGGTTATCCTCCCAATGCACCCCCTGGGGCTTTTCTCTAGATTGCTAACCATGCCATTTCTGTATCCCCTCATTCCATATATCCCAATACCACAACCAAGAGAGAATTCAACTTTCCCATGTGTGAAATAAAGGCTCGTGGGTGTGAGCCGAACAAGCCACCTACTTAACATCCCATCTAATTCACCACCTTGCACTTTGACACAAGATCCCTGACCTAAAGGTTGTGTGTGAAATTCGAGGGGGAATTGGAACCCCAACTTTCTACCTAGGTAGATTAATGACCCCTCCCCCTTTGCCATAAGATGATTATGGGATATGAAGGGTGCTACAAACTCGATTTTTTCAAAGGGATCCCTGAGGAAGATCCCTCACAAGCTTTGCCTAGAAGTTTGCCTTAATGTTGAGCTCCCTTTCAATATGTACAAAACTTATTCGCTCAAAAATCTTTGTAATTCCTTTAATGCTTTTGAGGATTGCACTAAATTTATTCCCGGAATGACTGCTCTAATGACCAATAAAGAGTCCACAATCACTATCAATCTCTTGATTCCTTCCTTTTTGGTGATGCCAATCCCGCACCAAAAAAGAGTAGACTGCCGCCAGATTATTGGATATGCTCCCAAGTCCCCATGCATAATTTGCAATTTGAATTCCTCCGGGATCATGAGTTATCCCCCCCACCCCTGCCACCCCTGAAATAATACGGTTGTCACTTACACATGATGTATTTATGCAAAAACCGCGACACATATAGGATTCATATAGAAATCATTTCCCATTTTCAATGGAGGTAGGTATAGTAATCATTTCTCATTTTCAAATTTTCTACGTTGAAGCAGATCCTGATGTTGTCTTATAAATGAAAGCTAAAGTGAGCCCAACATTCTTTCAAGATTTGCATAGAGTCCATGATCATATCACACATTTACAAAGAATGTCCTTATCGACATCTACCCAACTTGAAAATGGTGCTAATTGTTAGTTAGATATTTTTTGCATCAATGGTAATTGTGTAAGTGGTTGAGCATTCATATTTTTATTTGGTCCCTTGAAAGGAGCACAAGCTATCTCCATTTCAATGCATCAAACCTTGGGTATCACTATAGCATTTTGTTCCATGAAAAGAACTGTACATGTGGGCACTATGAGCCATTGCTCGCATAAAATCCCCCAATACTGCGCACCTACCTATTCCAAACTTGCTTGTCTTATCTTGTGCAAAGAAACATGCTTTGTAGAAGCATGCATAATAACATTGGAAATAACTCTAGAAAAGGAAGGGTTGACAAGATGTCAATCTCTTTGCAATGTTCATGGTGATTTTTTTGTTCTTGTCCATTTTTTGTTTTGTTAGTGCCTTTGATTTGCAATCATTCAGAAAAAATGTTTGGATTAAACATTTTGCAGCTCATATCTCACAAATGGAACCATTACATTGACTGATCTGAGATATTTTCATCGAGTGACTTAAAAAGAATTGCATTACATGATCATAAATTAAAGTGCACCATTAAAGAAGGAAAAGCTCAATAATGAAGAAACATAAGCATCAAATCTGAACACAAAAAACTTGATAACGGAGTTCGTCGCTGGTGGACTACATCTCCAGGTCTCGCTCTCATATGGGTAGGCCTTTTTATTAACTCAACAAAAGAATTTGGCAAAATACATAAGTATACCTCATTATGAAATCAAGCTACAAAAGTTTTTGCTCAGATCAAAAAACATACAACACCATTGAATTTGTGGCGCCGAATTACCAAAAAATCACTGTCTCCACTCCTCGATCCGACTCTGGCACTCCCAGGCCCAAGAGGAACTTTGTCTCGGTTTCCGTGCCCTGCAACCTGCAATAAATGTTGAATAATTGTCTCGAAATGCATGCCCACCCTCCTCCCAATATTGGGCAGATTCATGTTTTAAATAATAAAACCGATGTTACAACCAACGTGAGGCCGTTGGCCTAATGGTTATGCAACATATATTAAGGTGTGTATAAGGGGGGAGGTCCCGGGGTCGAGCCCGCGAGCCTCCCCTTTTGGCTTGATCGTTGCAATATATATATATATATATATATATATATATATATATATATTAGACATAAGTATGTTCCGCTAACTTTGGCGATGCTTCTAGAATCTGGTCGGGTGCCAGATTTGGTGGACCCATCAAATCTTATATTTTTTTGAATTTTCGATCACGGGTTGTCATTGGGCATTTGCCCACTGCCACGTGGCATCCCATGATTGGGCCATGTGGTAGCCAAACATTGGGCCACATCAACCACTATACAATCACCTTGCCACGTCAATGTACGATCTACCAACTCATCCTGCCACGTCACTATACAGATTGCCACGTGGCGCAATTTTACTGGTCCACAAAATGACCAAAAAATTCCAAATATGAGTGACATGTGGCCTCCGGTGCTGCCACGTCACCATGCTGACGTCATGCTGACATGTGTCACCCACTACACATGCCACGTATGTTGTACAAATGCTGACGTCATCTGTACTGATGTTGACGTCAGCAGTACAGACGCTGACTGGGCTAGGCTAACTAAACTTTAACCACAAATATCTTTCGATCCGTAACTCCATTTTACGAGCCGTTTGCACAGTTGGAAATATTGCGACGCGCTCTTCGTGATGATGTCATTTTCATTGAGTTTTGAGAACTTCAAATTTTTGACCTTTCTTTGTCTGCTGAGGCCATTCTAAGTGTCCCGAGTTGCTTCTGCGAGTTCTAAGCTATCCTTAGTCTTCTTTGGATCCCTTTTGGATCACGCCTTCCCACTGAGATCTTTTTGGACCACCAAAATCTTTCATCAATCAACATATAAGTGAGGGAAGAGTTCCCTCACCTTGTCCTTCTCAATCCACTTTGCCTTGCTTGAATGCGTTCCCTTTAAGCCTACTCGAAGAAAATCAACATCACCCTTGCGTGAAGCCCTCATCCTTCTGTCTAGGATGATATCTTCCTTTAACTCATCAACTGAAGGTATTGAAACTTCCTCATCATGATCCATGATCACGGGAAGCTCAAAAAGTTTCAATTTCTTTACATTTACAATTGAGTAAATTTGCATATAAGGTGGAAGATCTAGACGAAAAACTTTGGTACCACTTTTCTCCAAAATAGTGAATGGTCCATAACGAATGGGCTTGAGTTTCTTGCTTTCACCCTTCAATCTCTCCTTGCTGATGTGAAGTCATACCCGGTCTCCAACCTGGAACTGATGATCAACCCTATGCTTGTCATGTCGAGCTTTATACTATGCTTGAATTTTATCCAACTGTTCCCTGACTGCCTGGTGCACCTGCTGGATCCTCTGGATGAACTTGCGGGCTTTGTCCTCTTTTCTTTCTTCATTTGAATCGACATCTCTCCCGTACATCAAGTCCAAAGGAAATTTAGGTAGGTACCCAAAACATGTCTCAAAAGGCGAACACTGAGTGGAGGAATGTAAGGCTCGGTTGTAAGCATGTTGTACATAGGGTATATGTTCATCCCATAACTTGAGATGCTTGTTGCAGTAGCCTTGAAGCAAAAGTACTACTGTTCAGTTTACAACCTCTGTCTGTCCGTCAGTCTATGGATGGAAAGCAATGCTCCTCTTCAATTTGGTGTCCATCATTCTCCACAAGCTTTTCCAAAAATCCCCAAGGAATCAAGTCTCTCGATCCAAGATAATGGATGTGCGTAACCCAAAGTGAACCTAAACATATTGAAAGAAGAGATTAGCAGTCTGCTCAACAATGATCTGCTTTTTCCAAGGCATCAAGATACACATCTTGCTGAACCTATCCACTACAATGTACAAATAGTCATGACCACCTTTTGACATTGGTAAACCCCCTACAAAATCCATGGAGATACTTTCCCATGGATGGGATGGAACATAAAGTGGTGAGTATAGCCCCAGTTTTCTATTAGTGGGCGTACAAGTAGAACACATCACACACCCCTTTACACATTTAGTTACAATTGCTTTCATTTGAGGCCAGTAATAAAGCCTCTACAAATGAGCCATAGTTTTTCCTACCCCAAAATGCCCAGACACAAGAGAAGTGTGAGCTTCTCGTATTACATGGACTCGTTCACTTGTAGGAATACATAGCTTTCCAAGATGGTAGAGTAGTTTTCCCTGCAGACAATAGTTCTCTACTTGTGCACCATGGGTTAAATTCTCATATACTTCTTTAAAATCTTCATCAATGGCACATTGTTCCATATAGCTACCATGAGATAAATAAGTGTTCTTCAAAATAATAGAAGCAACAATAGGAGCTCTAGAAATCATATCAGCTACCTTGTTACTTGTACCCTTTTTGTACTTGATTACCAAGTGAAATTGTTGTAGAAAACCCATCCATTTGTAGTGTCGAGATTGTTGCAGTTTGGTTTTTGCTTGGAGATATTGTAAGGGTTGGTGATTTGTATGTATGATTGTTTCCTTCCCTAACAAGTAGTGCTTCCATTTCTTTACGCTTTGAACTAATGCATACAACTCTTTATCATATGTAGGATAGTTAACAATAGCCTGGTTAAATTTTTCAGAGTGGTAACAAAGAGGCTTACGATATTGCATCAATACTGCACCCATGGCGTATCCACTGGCATCTGTCTCGATCTCAAAGGGATGTTGAAGATTCAACAGTGCTAATACTGGTGTGGTACTGATCTTTTCCTTCAAAGTGTCGAAAGCTTTTTGTTGCTTTCCTTCCCACTGAAAAGTGTTCTTCACACTAGTTAAGGCATGCAAAGGAGTTGCTATAAAGGAGAATTTTGAAATGAACCTCCTCCAATACTAGACTGCACCTAAGAAGCTCCGGATCTCGGTTACACTTTTTGGCCCAGACCAATTTACAATTACATCAACCTTGGAAGGATCAATTTTTAATTGACCTCCTCCTACAATATGACCTAAGTATATAAGTGTCGTCTTGCCAAATTCACATTTAGACAATTTTACATACAACTTTTCCCTTTGAAAAGTATCCAATACTTGCTTTGCATGCCTCACATATTCATCCCAAGTCCTACTAAAAATAAGAATGTCGTCTAAATATACAATCACAAAATCATCTAGGAAAGGCCTGAATACATCATTCATCACACACATGAAGGTTGTTGGAGCATTACAAATCCCAAACGACATAACTAACCACTCAAACAGTGCCTGTTTGGTTTTAAAGGGAGTCTTCCATGCATCCTGTTCTACAACCCTGATATGATGGTATCCACTATGCAAATCCAACTTAGTGAAATAAACACAATTTTTTAACAGATCAAGTAAATAATCTGTATGAGGAAGAGGGTATCGATTTTTCACCATGATTTTATTTAAGGCCAGGTAATCGACACACATTCGCCATGTGCCATCTTTCTTTGGCACCATCACAATCGGAGAACCACAAGGAGATGAACTGGGCTCGATGACCCTTGGATCCAATAATCCCTCCACCTTCTTCTTGATCTCTGTCATCTCCACAAATAACATTCTGTACATGCCCACATTAGGAAGAGGAGAATCCTACTGAAGATGTATCTCATGTTGGATTTCCCTCTTAGGAGGTAATCCATCTAGTTCATGGAAAATATCATCATACTTAGAAACAATATCAATTAATTCTTTCTTATGAGAATGATCACATCCTTGGAAAGCGTTGGATGTTCTGACATATTTCTCTCTTACGAACATGAGCACATATCTCTTATTAGTGTTTATGAGTCTCTTCATTTGTCTTGCACTAACAAGTGTTGTGTTTACTCTCATGCTGTGAGCTCTAACAATATATTCCACTCCTCCCTTAGTAAGGTGGTATTTGTTCTCATGACGAAAGAAGACTGCTTTTCTATCATAAAGATAAGGACTCCCCAACACTATGCCACATATATCAAGTTATACAACATCCAAATCCACTTCATCAATCAACTTTGAAGCAATAGCAAATCAGACCTTACATTGTTTGGTGACATTAAGTTTTTCTTTATCACATACCCAACCAAGAGGATAAGGCTTTGGATGTGGTTTCGTTTCAAGACCAATCTTTTTGACAAGTGCTTTAGATATTAAGTTTACTTGGGAACCCATATCAAATAATGTATCTATCTTAGTGTTTTTAGATACAACTCTTATGTGAAATAATTCATTCCTCTTTCGTTCATCATCATGAGATTCATTATTGGAATTTGAACTAGCATGAAGGGAATCTTTACCTTGTATTCCGACCATTGTGATCTTTCCTTCGTCTCCTGAATCGGAACCAAGATCTTGTTGCATTGTAGCAACGGTTTTTGTCTTCCCTTTTCCACCGAACTATTTCGGTCTCTTCTCTGGATGTAGTTTCCAACAATGTTCATCATCATGACCACTTTTCTTGCGATGAGTGCAAGATGGATTTCCTCCTTCTCTCGTCACTGTGGCAGTCTTCTTGTCCTTCCTTTTAAACTTCTTAAATGGTTTATGTGGGAGATTGGAAGGTTTCTTAGTGGGATCTTCTTGAACATGCTTCCCCCTGTTCTCAAGGTGAGTGGCTTGCACACAAACTTCGTCAAGACTGGTGGGGTTAAACAAGAGCAAATTATGACAAATATAACTGTCAAGTGCACCAATATACATCATTGAAGTTTCATAAGAATCCAAATGAATGTTTAATGCAAGAGCTTTCTTTCTGAATTCTTCTGTGAAACTTTGTACAGTTTGACCTTTACTTTGCCTTAAGGTTTGCCATTTCATCATTGCTTTATGTAAATAACCCAATGGATAAAATTGCTTCCTTATCATTGATTTAAATTCCGACCATGAGGAAAGAAGATTACCACACTTACTTCTATCCTAAATTTTTCTCTCCCACCATATGAGAGTGATGCCTTCCAACCGAAGAGAAGTCAGTTGCACTTTAAATTCCTCTTCATCAATATGTTGAACATAACAATATACTTTAACCTGTCGGATCCAATTATCTAGCTTTTCAGGATTAACATCTCCATTAAACATAGGTAAAGCAAATTTTACATCAAGCTTTAATAATGGTTTCCTAAAAGAGACTTTATGGCTAGAATGATGAGAATGATGAGAATGCTCAGAGGAAGAAGAACTAGAACTTGATGGTGAAGATGGAGGCTCAGGAGGGTCTCCTCTAGCCCCTTGGTTTACCAAAGCATCATCATCAACATGTTCTTCCTTTTTCTTCCCCTTCTTCTCTCATAGTCTCCATACATTTGTTTGACCATTTCATACATGCGATAAAAGACCATATGGAAGTTTTTCTCATGTTCATCACGCTTGTCCTCTTCTGCCATTTTCTTCCTTCGAGATGCACAACCAACTTCGGGATTGAAAGTATTAAGAGTTCCTTCACCTTGTTTATGCTTGGCCCTAGTAAGCATTCATACTCAACAATTCAAGTCAAAGACGACTGCTCTGATACCAATGATCCAGGATCTTTTCATCGAGTGACTTATAAAGAATTGCATTACATGAGCATAAATTAAAGTGCACCATTAAAGAAGGAAAAGCTCAATAATGAATAGACATAAGCATCAAATAAGAACACAAAAAACTTGATAACGAAGTTCGTCCTTGGTGGACTACGTCTCTGGGTCCTACTCTCAAATAGGTAGGACTTTTTATTAACTCAACAAGAGAATTTGGCAAAATACATAAGTATACCTCATTCTGAAATCACGCTGCGAAAGTTTTTGTTCAGATCAGAAAATAGACAGCACCACTGAATTCATGGCGTTGAATTACCCAAAAATCTCTGTCTCCACGCCTCTATTTGACTCTGGCACTCCCAGGCCCAAGAGAAACTCTATCTCGGTTTCCATGCCCTGCAACCTACAATAAAAGCTGAACAATTGTCTCAAAATGCATGCTCATTCATACCCACACGCGCCCTCCTCCTAGCACTGGGCGGATTCATGTTTTAAATAATAAAACCGATGTTACAACCAACATGGGGATGTTGGCCTATTGGTTGCGGAGCATATATTAAGGCGTGTATAAGGGGGGAGGTCCCAGGGTTGAGCCCGCGGGCCTCCCCTTCCGGCTTCACCGTTGCAATATATATATATATATATTTGACACAAGCCTATTCCACTAACTTTGGCGATGCTTCTAGAATCTGATTGGGTGCCAGATTTGGCGGGGTCCTGCCAGATTTGGCGGACCCACCAAATCTTATATTTTTTTGAATTTTTGATCACGGGTTGTCATTGGGAATTTTCCCACTGCCACGTGGTAGCCCATGATTGGGTCACGTGGCAGCCAACCATTGGGCCACGCCAACCACTGTATAATCACCTTGCCATGTCAGCGTACGATCTCCCAACTCAACCTACCACGTCAACTGCCATGTCACTATACAAAATGCAATGTGGTTGTATGAACTGCCACGTGGCGCAATTTTACTGGTCCACAAAATGACCCAGAAATGCCAAATATGAGCGACACGTGGCAACCTATAGTGCTGCCACACCACCTTGCTGACGTCACACTGATGTTAGCATGACACATATCACCTCCTGCACATGCCACGTATGCTGTATAGATGTTGACATCATCCATATTGATGCTGACGTGAGCAATACAAATGTTGACTCATCCCCTGTTGACTGGGTCAGGTTAACCAAACTTTGACCGCAAATATATTTCGATTCGTAACTCTGTTTGATGAGCCATTTGTGCCGTTGGAAAGCTTGCGACACACTCTTTGCAATGATTCCATTTCCACTAAGTTTTGAGAACTTTGATTTTTTTCCCTTTCTTTGTCTGCTGAGGCCATTTTGAGCGTCCTGGGTTGCTTCTGTGAGTTCTGAGCTATCCTTAGTCTTCCCTGGATCCTTTTTGGATCATTGACATGTATGCAAAAATACTAAATCTAATAAATTGAAAGACATAAACATTTCACTTTCAAATATAAAGGAGGTTGTTGATGTCATAGCCTCATGTAAATAAGGAGACATAGAAAAAATAGTTTTGCAATCTAGTGGTTGTGCATCTTTCTCAATGAAAATATCTATATTTGGTTTATTGAGGAACATGCATTTATGCATAAATTTATTTGCTACAATCTTACTTCAACTATATTCAAATTGTTGCAGTTTGGACTAGGCACCGATGATGTAATGTTTTAACCATTGATCTTCTGAAACCATTCCCTTGACAAGATAATCAACCATGGTATACCCATTCTACATGTCAGGATCTGAATATTGATGCACCCTAAATAGATCCTTTGGCCAATTTAGTCTAGATCATAAAAGCACTACAATGACAAAAAATTACACAAGCTTTCTTTAACAACAAGAAAAAGATTTTGAAAGAAGTTATGGGAAAGGAACATTGCAAATAAGAGGGTCTAAAGTCAAAGATTGAAAGTCCAAACAAGATTGTCCCATATAAGAACATTAACCATGGTAGTCTCATTGGTACATGTTATAACCTGAGTGTCATTAGACCTAAAACAAATCCACTTGCAGGTTTTGTCAAGATTGGGAAAGTGTTGCAAGGGCCAAAAACAAGTAAGCATCTAATTAAAAACAAGAATATGAACTTGAAAAAACTTGTGAGAAAGGAGCATTAGAAATAAAAATATCTAAAATTGAAAATTCAGAGTCTAAAAAAACATGCTTCATCTAAAGACAATGCAACCACACATGATAAAAATGAAATGTTTCAACCACATATGATAAAAATGAAACATTGTAACCATGAGCAAAAAAAAAAGCATTGCACTGGTTGAAGATGCGCCTCCACTCGTAAGATCCTATAGAATGTCAAGAATTACATAACAATATAAAAGTATCCAAAGCAATAGAAGTGTACTTACAAGCTATCAAATACATGCCTTGTTGTGAATGTGTTGTCTATGAACAAATGCTTTTCTAGAAAGTCATATTTTCCATCAACCCTTGTGTCATGGAACTGCTCTTTGGATTTGATCGAGAGAATCATACAAAAACCATTGCACTTGGAGACCAAATTGTATACAATGTAAGAACATGCTCCAGTGGGAGAATTCCAACTTTTGAAATTCCAACAAATATTAGGAGAAATTACGCATTGAGGTCGTAGACAAGTTTACTGGTTTAAAAGAAAGACTAGTGTCATTGAGGATGCCATTTGACGATATAGTTAACTTGGATATAGGAGAGCACAACTTAGCCTAATAGGAACAATCATAAATGTCCCCGTAGACATTGATCGTGTCTAGTAGGCATCCTCATACATCTTGACTAAAACATATGACAATTGCAATGATGTTGAAAAAAAATAGAATATAGAAGTGCACACTTGTTTGGAAACATTGGGCCAATGAATGTCATGGTTGCACTTAATATCTTGTATGAGAGACTTGTGTACAAAAATGAGGGTGTACAGAGAATGGGATGTCATCTTCACAAAAAAAATCTTGCTTCAAAGGACACAAACACTACCTTGCATGAGTTTCCATTTATTGATTCCCTAGATAATGATCTTGAGCCTGCAACTGAAATTGTTGTGCACGCCCTTGCAGGAACACATTCAATAGAGAACCTGACTGATAGTATTTTGCAATCTATGCTGTCTAAAATCTTTAAGCCACCAAGCATCTTCTAGGACAAATTCTTTTAACAAATGAATTTCCCAATCTAGCTCCCATCTTCTAGAAGGTGTCAAGTTGTGCTCGAGTTTTTATACACAAGGGTGAATTAAAATAAAGAAGTTGTTTGTCTAATAATCCTAAAGTTTAATTATATATGCATTTTCCTATAATAATATAATAATAAAGTTATTATAGAAGTTATGTATTTCCTAGGAGATAGATTGTCCTTATCACATCCTTGTCATAGTGATTATCCTTGCATTGTTGGTCAAGGACACATGGCATGTTGAGATAATGCTACAAAGGTTATATATGCCCTATGCCTCTTACTATTATGTAATTTTCTTTTCCTAATTAATAATTTTGTGCATTTGAGGACACTTGGTGAATGTTAACATGATATCATGGCTGTGATTATGAGAAAGCTATGACGATCACAAGGCCATGATATTGAACCATTGAAAAAGAAGACTCTAAATCTCAATCATATATTTCTTTGTCAAACAAATGAATGCCTTCAATGAGGCATTTCTTTTGTTATTTACAATCAGAGAAAGTATTTGTAGTTATGAAATATTAATTTAGCAAAGGTTATTTCAGTCTATATATGTTGTGATATACTCTAGACCTACAATCTTTTGAAATCTATAATTATTTCTCCAAAATATTTGTAGATATAAAAAAAAATATTTAGATCTATTTCTAATCATTGTGAAATCTACAAATGTGTTGTAAATCTCCAAGAAAATGATTTTTTTAAATTTGGATTTAAAAAGGCTCTTCATTGTAAAATTGAGCAAATATTTATAAATTTGGCAGTTCTTTTGAGCCACAAAACTACCTTTTTGTTGGATCTTGATTCAAGTGGTAGGTCCATTTGCAACAAGTAGTTGAGGCAACCCAACCCTTTGTAGTTATATTTAGATTTCGCCATTTTTTTTGGGAGTTGTTGCATTGGATAATTTTTTGGACTGTAATTTGATTATTTTTTGAAGGATCTCTAGAGGTGTGGACATCAATCTAGTAGATCTATTTTTTTCATCATTGAGTTATACCTTCACTCAAAGCTCTCAAAATACCACTTCCTTGAAGAGGAGCCTAGAGTTTGTGTGCAAATCTACTCTTTGTGAAGAAAAATGGGGCATTTGAATGTGAATGGGAGAATGTTTGTGTTGATGAAAAATAATGAGTCTACCTTAATACCAACTTTTTCAAATTTTTCCTGGCTATAGCAAGATAATTGAGATTATCACCATGTGTTTATAGCCTCTTTTACAAAAAAATCAATTAATTCTCAAGAAATATGTCCTTGGAATTATTGTTGCCTTTTATAATTTAAGTATGTCAAAACGAAAAGAAAATATTCATAACAAAAAATGTTTTTGAATAATTTATGAACAACTTTAGAAATAAAAGATTTGATAAAGATGACACAATAAATGAGACTTACAAGCCATCCAAATATTTTATTTATTCAAGTTTGAATTAGAACCAACAACATTCTTCATATCCCAATAGGTATGGATTGGAATGATACTTAGCATTCAAAGATGGTATATTGCATCATACAAAGACCACTGGTATCATCAAGTGAAACCAATACTGAAACAAAGATGAATTGACAGGCCACAAATGCCACTGCCTTGACTCTGCAAAAAACCCTCAATCAATACTGAAAACTGTTAGAAAAACAGGACCGCGGAGCAATAAAATAAAACAAATGCGGAAAAAAACATAGGAGATACACAATAAAAGAGAGACACAGATTTACGTGGTTCACCCAGTGTGGGCTACGTCCACCAGAGAAATTGCCAGGTCCTTTCTTTATTATTATCTAGCAAAATGAAGGGATACAACCTACAGCAAAACCCGTTGTAACTTCCTCTTCTTTCTCTCACAGTCTCCTCTCTCAGAATACAATACTCACCCCTACATAGCCGCAATACATTTCCCTCATAAAAGAGGGTTTCCTTCTAGGGAAAAAAACCCTAACATAATCTCTATCATTAGATCTGCGACCTTATAATGAACAGTCTAGATTTACAATGAAATTACAATATACTTTTACAAGGCAATTTTTGCTTCGGGGGCTTCGCCCCAGAACACCCGCTTGCCCCCAGACCCCCCAGCCGGGGGGATAGCCCCCTCGGACCCCTCAGAGGGGGTTCCCCCCCTCTTCACTCCCCCATGTGGAAGAGTGTACATACTTCTGGGGTGTAAATACTTCATGGGGTATAAACACGACTGAAAGTAAAAGACCTCTAAATCAGGAAGATAATCAGGCTCCACAACCAACAATCTCCCACTTGGAGACTGATCTC
>ML786158.1:331307-369901 GCA_009831015.1 Picea engelmannii | reverse complement strand
TTCATGGCCGCCGACTTCTTTTCTACTCCGCTCAATGGTAGGAATAGATCCTTCTGATATAAATAATCTTCCATCTGCATCTTCCATAACTGGTAGTTTTGGCCGTTAAATTTCTCGACCCTAAACTTTCCATCTTCCGACATGCTCCCACTCGAACCAGGAACCCTCTTTTCCTGCGAGTTACCTTACGCTCTGATACCAGTTGTTAGAAAAACAGGACCACAGAGCAATAAAATAAAACAAATGCGGAAAAAAAACCAGAAGATACACAATACAAGAGAGACACAGATTTACGTGGTTCATCCAGTGTGGGCTACGTCCACCAGAGAAATTGCCAGGTCCTTTCTTTATTATTATCCAACAAAATGAAGGGATACAACCTACAGCAAAACCCACTGTAACTTCCTCTTCTTTCTCTCACAGTCTCCTCTCTCAGAATACAATACTCGCCCCTACATAGCCGCAATACATTTCCTTCATAAAAGAGGGTTGCCTTCTAGGGAAAAAAACCCTAACATAATCTCTATCGTTAGATTTGCGACCTTATAATGAACGGTCTAGATTTACAATGAAATTACAATATACTTTTACAAGGCAATTTTTGCTTTGGGGGATTCGCCCCCAAACCCCCATCGAGGGACGCTGCCCCCGAACCCTCGCTTTCCCCCAGACCCCGCAGAGGGAGTACCCCCCCCTCTGCACTCCCCCGCGTGGAAGAGTGTACATACTTCTGGGGTGTAAATACTTCATGGGGTATAAACATGGCTGAAAGTAAAAGACCTCTAAATCAGGAAGATAATCAAGCTCCACAACCAACAAAAACTAATCCATAAATCTAACAAGAATCCGCAGATTATCAGAGACAGGTGATCAAACTTGTGAATTATATCAACAAATCAATACTTGTTGGCTCTCCTTGTTTCCACCTTCAGTAGGATCCCGCTATCAACAAGAAGTCCTTAGCACTTATGTATTTCAGAGATGAATGAAATAGTAAAGTAATCTCACTTAAGAAGCAAGAGAAGACCTTATCATAGTTGTTCTCTCTATCACTCTCTCCTTTTGCTTGTCCCCTGAAATCTTTTTTCATTCCACTCAAAAGTAGTTTGAGAAGTTCAATTACTTTTAGTTATGTCATTAACTAATTTTAGTTAACGGGGAGCAACTTTATAAACTAATAATAATATTTAGTGATAAGGATAAATAAATGCTAACTAACATGTGGGGACCCCCTAATTTCTCTTTTAATTTTTTAACAAATTTCCCCTTGTTCCTCCTTCAAAATAGATAGAAATTAATGCCGAATAACCAAAATGATGAATAATCATTGTCCCAAAAATATAAATAGAATTGTCCTCATCAGTAAAACACCATAATGACAATACGAAATCAGAAGCCATATCTTTTATGTGAGGTAACTTGCCTCTGTTTACTTTCCTGTGGCCTTATGACTTCGAAACCTTCGTTAATTGGTACTTTAACTCTTGTTGTTGAATCTTCCGAATGCATGTCCTCAAAGGAAATATGTTTACTTTCAATTTTATGATGTTTGGCATGAGAAATGATTGAATATGAAGAGGTTACTAACTGATCAGTTTGACAGATTGGGCAGGTCGTTTGCCTTTACTAGGCTCGGGTTATTGGGCTATAGATTTGAGATTCTTTAATGGTTGTTGAGTGAAATGAGCATGAAAAGCTTCCGATATAATATGAAGGGTTGATCGCTTTGGAGCAGGTGCAGGCAATGGCAAGGAGGTTGTGGGCCATCCTTGAGCTTGATGCCAAGGAGGGTGGACAATCTCATTCCAACCATCATTGACTAGAGTCTCAGGAGGTAATGAAAGATGTGATGGTCCAGGAATTCCAAAAATATTTGGATGAGGTTGAAGGGGTGGTCTTTCAGGTGGAGGATGGGGTTGGAAAACCCCTTGTTCTATTAAGTTCAAGAAACCAGTTTATAGGAGTTGATTAAACTCCTTGTAGTCAACATCGAAATGGATTCAGAAGTAGAGCCTTTTGTTTCCCCAAAATTCATTAGGCTTCCTACCTCTTCCTCTGTTTCCTCTGCGACCACTTCCTCTATTGAAGAAACTCATCTATAAGTGTAAAGCAAAGTTAGAGCATGCATACAATAGCCATTAAACATTAAATACTATTTTTCCTAACATAACTTAGAACAACTCTGTTGATAATAAACATTATGCAAGAATCAAGGGGATACAAGGGAGGGGAATCAATCAAGATATCATCTCTATCTTTCAACTCTTTTTCATGACATAAGTAATTATCATTTAAGAACATGGGAGAAACAATGTATTCAGGAAATATGATAGGATTGTAATGTGCGAAAAGTGACATAATGGTAGGGAAATGAGATGGCACATGTTCAAAATAATCTATCATAAAGTCAAATAATCTCTTTATAACTTCCCTTCCAACTTATATATGCTTATGTCATTCGTTTATTGTCAAAAATCAACCATACATCAAGGGGAAAAAACATATGATATGAAATGAATATGGAATTGGGATCTAGGAATAAAACATGGAAAGTGAAAATATGGAGGAGTTGGTCCTGAACAGAAAAATTTAAATCTATCAAAATAACTAGCTTGCAACATATTCTTTCAAAATCCGACCATAAGCATATATATGTCCCAACCACAACATAATTTTGTTTTCAATATCAACAACAATTAATCAAGAAATATTTAATTTCATATCATAGAGGGGAAGATAAATGGAATTTTGAAATGATTTATGAATCTGGGAATAAAGGAATAGCTTATGGAAAGTGAATACATAAGGGAATTGATCCTAAGTATAAGATATAAAACATTCCAATCTTCAAACAAATCTCATTCACTTAGATATTAAACCATGAGCAACGATAACTAGTAGTTGCAAACATACGACAATCTCAATTGAAACCCTCTTTTTTTAAGCGAATGCACATAACTTGTATTACCATTGTGAAGAACTACTAGCTTGAACAATGAGACAAGCAATATGATTCTTTTAAACTTCCAACAAACTGTTCAATACAATTCCTTAAAACCAAATTATCATCAGACCATTGTTATCTTTTCAAAGTCAGGGTTTGTCAACATAAATATTCATTTCAAAAATTGATACAAACTATTCCAAAATATTCATTTGTATGGACAGATCAAATAGGTCGAGGATGATATTTGTCATGTTCAAAACAACCATAATATTACTTCCAAAAAAATGGCCATCTACATCCATGAAACAATCAATGCATAGAAGTCGCTTCCAACAAAAACACAAATCGAAACTGGATCATGTTATTCTCATAGTAATCGATGCTTAACATTATGTTTAAATAGGATTAGGGTCCCTGAATTAGAGATAGCTACATCATTTACTAAGAACCAAAACATATTCCTTAACATGTAGGGATATGCAACCTTAAGGTTTATCAATAAAAAACTTTAACTTTTGACATCGACTAAGCAAAGTGACATGGTAGTTTTCAATGCTTGGGTTTGAATCCATGCTTAAAAATTCCTCATTTGTCATGGCTTAAGACAACATTTCCACGCAAGGTGCAACCCAAAAACATAACCCTGGTTTCGAGCAAGAAGTATAACATAATGACACAAGCTTCAAAGTAAGTCGAATGTTGTATATTAAGATGATAAGAGGGTTTGATGGAAGCATGTAAATAATGGGTAAGTTGAGGAATGACCCCATTCTTCTTTTTAACAAATACAAACATCCAGGCTATGTTCACCATAAAAATATGTTGAGGAAAAACAATAACTGTGAACGCATTTGAAAAACCCAACAAGACTTTACAAATTTTCGATGAATATGAACCAGGGGAACAAACAATAAAAGAATAGAGTATTTCATTTTTAGGAGGGAAAGTGAATGAAAAAATGAGCCCATGAGCCAAGCAACATGTTCATTCACAATCAATAGAGCTCATTCTAAATTATTATTGCAAAAAAATCGATACGCATTTGATGGATACAAGCTACAATAGACACACCTTCACTAACCGCTTATTTTTTCCTTGAAAACAATGAGTTTCACTGTGAAACAACCATGGCCAAGGTCGATAAGGTTCGAATAACACCAACAACCATATAAAATCAATGTGAAAGAATATGATATACCACATGCATCGTGTTGGAAAGAAAATATGACATTTTAAACATTGTAATATCACCCTTTAATATGAAACATATGTGTGAGGGCTCGAGACTATATATGGTCATATTACGATGTTTAAAGTAATACTTCATGTTGTATTACGATGTTTAAAGTAATACTTCATGTTGTATTACGATGTTTAAAGTAATACTTCATGTTGGATTGTTGTGATATATTAACCAACTTTTAGAGGTAGGAACCATCATATCACTTGCAATTAACTTGTATATGTCATGAGAAATTGAATATGATATCAATCCCCTTTAGAAAAATCAAATAAACAATAATTCTTTATTTTTGCATGAATATAATATGTCATGGATGCCAAATCATTTGTCGCTAATAACCAAGGTAGAGACTTATGCCTTTTCAACCATTACTTATGGAGCAAAATGTGTCAAGGAGACCGAAGAAGACTGAAATGATAATCATTTAGAACAAGTGCATGACCAATTTCTCTTTTTCGACTAGGGAGCCCCTCCCTATAGTTAAGTATTTATTATTTATAGATAGATAATACAAAAATAAATTATTAGTGCCTTGCAACCATTTACAGGCAGGTGGCTAGTTGACCATTTTATGAGTCAACAATTTGTCTTCACCTACTATTAGAATTTGTGTTTATGCAGTAAGCTTCTGGGGACTGAGATATTAAAGGGCCAATTGCACCTTCTCTTGTATTGATTTAAAATAGTTGGGGTCTCCTTGAGAAAATATGTAGCAGGGCTTTCCTAGACGGGATATTGGAAACATCGTTCCATATTTTTCCTTTGTCATTGCTCTTGTTGAATCACTCCAATAAAATCCATAGTGGGGTTTCCTTGGGATGGATATTGAAAGAATTGTTCTAGATATTTAAAATAATTGCAGATCTACTACAAGATCGTACTATAATGCCCATTTATGTTATCATCTTTGTAATGTCTAGTTTTCAATCCTTTGGAATCATTTTAAATTTAATTATGTTTAAATAATTTGCACACATATTTTTATTACTATTACTTATTTACATCATGAGTTAGACATATCACGGTAACGTTGAATACTATTAAACATTTCTATTTTGCAATCGATGAAAGAAAAAAGACCGACTGGGGCATCAGTGCTTATAGGGGCTATGATACCACAAGAGGGGAAAGGTAAGAGGGTCTACGAGTATGATTTATGCCTAGTTACCTATGTCTCATACCCACCTTGCCATTCATTTCATCTTTACTCATTTATGGTGATACCGTGAACCTAGCCTATGGTTTAAAGAAAGTATGAGAAAGTGAATATAACCTTCCCTAAATTTATGGAATCATCCCCTATATTCTTGGAGTTGGTCTCTCCTACTTTCTTGAAACTAAAAACAGGTTAGGATTAGGTTCTTGTTATCCATCTTTTACTCATGAGAAGAGGAAAAAAAAAGAAATTCAAATGGAAAAAGAGAGCCGAAGTTTGAAGAGGAAAGAAGAGAGTTTTTGCCTAGAAATAGAAGGATGCCATTATGTGATCAATTAACCATGAAAGAAAGTCCTTAGAACATTGAGAAGAGCCAAGAACTAAGAAAAAAATTGTTGGATTTAATGGTTAGTAGATTGGATATTTCTATGCACACATTAAAGAACACTGGAGGGGGGGGCTTATGAGGTACTGTTGAGTAGAGAAGGAAGAAATCTCATTATGTTGTGTGGGACAGGTATTATGGGTGCCAAAGAGTTGGTTTGTATTAAAAAAATCAGGAGTGAGACACTTGGTTAGTAATCTTCTTGCTCTGAGATGGAGAGACTACCTTGAGAATTCTGCATTGCTCTTCTTCGCCTTGATGGTATCATAGCATGGCTAGTGCGTGGTGTCCACAACAAATAACCTATGGTTGGGTGGAAAATTGCTCTATCTCAGTTAATTGCTTGGAATCCATATTTTGGAAAAGATAAGTGTTCTTTCCCTACTTTTTGTTTATTAATTTAACATTGTAGAATGACGAGCAAATAATTATTGTTAATAATATATTAGTTTGCAAATTATGTATAGAAAAGTTTTGGTAGGCTCATACATTCTAACTATTTGGCATAAAGAACTATGTGAAAGAATGGTTTTTGTACCATTAATGGTTGATAAATAAAGGTAACAATTCCTATGTAACTCCCTAATGGGTTGTTAAAAGCCATCTTTTGAAAAATATTGGAAATTCTAGAAACAAACTTTCCTGTAAGTGAATGTTATGTTCCCTAGAACATTTTTTCAGTGTTTAAAGGCTTAATCTTTAACATACACCCTTTTGAATGATTTAGAAGCATTATTTGATGTAAAATAATTGTCTTTCTCATCCCTCACATGAGGGTTCAATTCATAATATTTTTTTGTAGCTTTGGCAAAAAAACATTCTTAAGTTTTTGGGCATGCATGTAAAGTTAGGCATACGACGATTTGGTTGTATCTTGAAATTTGTGATTTGGGTTGATGTGATTTTTGGTATATATAAACCTTACATTATATGGACATACTCACCACAAATAATAAGTACACAAATTGTACTTTAATAGATATATGTTTTTTATAAGACCTATAGAATTTGCTATGGATTAGGGTGTTTCTACAAAACACGTGTAGCTATTGATTTGTCTATAAATAAAAATCTGTGATATGAGTCGATGTGAACTTTGGTATAAAAAAACCTCATCTTAAGATGGATACACTCACTCACCAAAATAATTAAGTATCGAGATTATAATTTCAAAGATATAGGCTATTTATTAGATCTACAATACTTGCTACAGATCCCATGTAGTGGTTACTATGGCTCTCCTGTAGCAGTTGCTACAAATCTAATAGTTGCTACATATCTATTGTAGATATTTTAAATTTTACAGTGGCTGTAGATCATCCTTGAGAGTGAACAATTCCTCTAATCAATTGGTATAAGTAAAAAACATTCTAGATTTAGGTGACTTCCTCTCTCTTATATGTTTGTAGTTGTGAGAAAATGGAATGAATAAGAATATTGAATAACAAATCATTGGTTTTGTAGTTCTTTTCAATTCCATTGTAAATTCATGATAATTCATTATGTGTTGGATGAATTGATAAATACTTGGTTGAATTGCCTTAGATTCAAGTGGAAAAACTTGTCCTCGTTTTTCCATTGGTATATTGTTGCTTGAATGTTTATTGAAAAGCTTCTTTGCAGTAACAAGAGCAGATTTGGATAATTGTTGAGCAATTGATTGAAAGTCATGGGTTGAAAATCAAGGTAAGAATGTCATTCTTGATCTTTGTTTGTTTCACATATCATTCTTATTGCCAATTATAGTTTAGTATTTATTGTCTTCATTATGAGAAAATAAACATGATGTGTGATTGCACTCTAGATTGTTGTAGCATTCGAGGAAAAAAGTTATATTCTGTGTAATGGTATAATTGAGATTTAATTTGAACTAGTCTAAGTAGTGACAAAATTCTTTTACTACAACCAAGGGAACCCCAAATAAATAAGTTATGATAGCTAGAATATTTATTATGAGTGTGTGGTCTTCTAATGATAGTATGGTTCAACCCTACATCCATTGTTATGGGCAACAACTTGATGTCCTTACTACAAGAATTGTGATGTGTGATTTCATTAAAATAAAGGTGACATCATTGAATATTTAAGTAGTTCTTAAGATGGCATGGATGAGATTGAATGCACTTAGCATACTTGTCTGATTAAGTCTTTGACTAATAGGTTGAAAATACTTTTACTCTCTCATTGAGAATTTTTTAACCTTATAAATGCAAACTAGTATGTTGACACTGATAAGACATTGCCAGTGCATTGATTAACATATGAGTTACATGGAATGATTGTTGAATTTATGCAGCTTCTTGGTGTTGGAAATTGGTAAATGTGTTACAAGAAGAGTGCTCAAGTGGTTTTTATTACATTGTTGAAGAAAGAGCATTGCTCTTTTGCTATTATGTTGTATGTATGGTGCTTGAAATGTTAGAGTCATGGTTGAAGTATCCATGGTTGTATCTTATTATGATATTGTATGTTATTCATATGTACACCCATATTCAATGCTATTCCAGTCGACATTATTCTTGTTGATGACGGTATTTGTTTTTTTTACAGGAACAGATATGGGATTGTATTTAGCACTTGGCGTAAATGCCTTTAATTAGATTACAAAATGTGAGGAGAAGCCAATTTTTCCTCTACAACGAGTACTTCAAATGCCCGAATACTCGTAAACTGGAGGTTTCTACAACTAGCCAACGACTCAATCTCTGTTATTTTCCCTAACTTGTGAATACAGACGAACTGGTCCAGTAAAATGCGGAAGAACATGAGAGTACTGAACACTCTTAAGGAATGGGATCCCAATCTTCGTCCCTATCTCTTAGAAGGGAACCAGCTGAAAGAAGAGTTGCTTTGTTGGCTTCTGCGTCAACATCCTTGTTATTCTCCCTTAGCACATGGAAGAAATTTATACTCTGAAAGGACTTAGTTAGGGATTTGATTCTTGTCACCAATCTTGCTAATCTGAGGTCTTTGGGAGGAGAATTGTCCACTATAGTTTTTATAATCGACTGAGAGTCACCAGTTACATTAACCTATTTGATGCCTAGCTCTTTAACTTGCTTGAGACCTTGAAATAGAGCAAGAGCTTCAGCTTGGATGCTGGTATTGTGGCCCAAGCCCCAGGCGAATCTATGCTCAATTTTTCCTACTGGATTCTTAATGACACCACCTACGATAGCTTTCCTGGGATTGCCTTTGGCTGCCCCGTCGAAGAGAAGAGTGTGTTGAGAATGGTTATGCAACTAGGCTGAAAAGTCTTTTTTGTTGAGTCTAATTTGCCAATCTTTACTTGGCTTGCTTTGTCTCGCCACTTGTGCAAACTGAAGGCCCAACCTTTCTCCCCAATCAATTTCCTATTGGCTTAAATTGGTTACCTCAAGCTGGATGCCCAGGCTTTCTTTCAGTTGGTGTTTGATTTTGGCCGAGACAAGCTTCACCTCCTGCACTTGAAGTCTGAAAATTCTTTTGTTCCTTTCAAGCTAGATTTGCCAACAAATGATTTTTGGAAAGGAGTGCCAGACCACCTTGAAGCTTTTGTTTTTTGGAAGAACCCCTGGATAGCTGCTCAGCCAGGTAGCAAACAACTCAGCGATGGAGGTGGGACAGGTAAGAGCGTTACTCTAGGGTTCCAGAGCCTTGTTCCAGATCTCTTGAGCAAACTTACATTCCAGCATTAAGTGACTAAGATTCTCTTCATTTTAGAGGCACATTATGCATCGGGAGGGCCCATGAATACCTCTTTTCTTCAAGCGATCCCCTGTCAGAATTCTATTGTGACACATGAGCTAGTAGAAGAAATCTATTTTAGGAATTTTTTTGTGGCTCCAAAGCCCCTTCCAAGTCGCAGGGTTAGGAGGGATGTGAGGCTGTTTCAACAGTTTTTCATAGCCTAGAGCCACTGTGTAGATACCCGATTAAGAGCCCCATTCGCGTTTATCTTATCTCCTGGCGTGAATCGGGGCCATGCCCTTCAGGTAAGTGAGAAGCATTTCCCAATCTTGCTTCAGCTCTAAAGGAACCTGGAGCATCTTGCAACCAATCCAGTTGCAGTCTTCCCAGCAAGAGATATCCCACAGCGTGTTGAAGCCCGCGTTGTCCATCCAAGCTCGAAGCACGTGCAACGAACTGATTTCGGCGAGTGGGGGATTATCCATGATATTGTCTTCCCAGATTTTGATAAGTTTGCCATTGCTCGGTACCCAAAACGCATGAAGGTTTATCAAAGGGACAGCTTTAACGCAGAGCTTGAGGAGATGCGATCCGATTTTTGGAAAGGGGCTGTCGAGACAACGTTTTCTTTGACCCCTGAAGTATTTTTTACACAGAGCAGTTTGCGCCCGGCTAGGCTTTGGAGCGATTATTTTCCAAACTTGCTTAGCTCCCATTGCCACATTTTGAACGCTGAGATCTTTAAAATTCAGACCGCCTTCCAGCAGGGGCTTGGTGATTTTGTCCCAACTTACCAGGGGGATTCTCTTTTCGTTTTGTTTACCACCTTTCCAGAAGAAATTACGAATGTAATCTTCCATTTTCTTGAGGATACAAGCTGGAGCCAACATGGCAGAAAATTGAAAGATTGGGAGGCTGTTGAGGATAGCTTTAATAAGCACTGTTTTACCAGCATGGTTGAGCCAAGAGAAACCCCAGGCCTGAATCTTGAGCTTGAAGTGATCTAGAAGAGGGAGCCAATCTCTACTAAAGGCTGCCTTTTGGAAAATTGGAAGTCACAGGTACCTGAAATAAGAACAGTTGGAAGAGGCTGCAAAGCCCAAGCATCTGGAGATGGCATTGAGAGTGCTGCCAGGAACATTCCAATAGTAAATATGGAATTTCCTTTTATTTAGGATACTTCCCGTTGCATCACAATAATCATCCAACACTCCTTTGAAGCGAGAGGCCAACATCAAATTGGCTGCACCCAGCAACAGAGAATCGTCGACAAACAATGCATGATTAATATTTTTAACTCCTCTTGCAATGTTCATGCCCATTATCTCTTGGTTTGCCTATTTTTTTTCCAAGTAAAAGATTAAAGCAGAAGCTTGGAGGACGAAGAGGAGGGGGGAAAGGGGGCACCCATGTCAGAGCCCTCTTGAGGCTTTGAAGAAAGCTGCTGCTCGCCCATTCACCAAAGGAGCAATCCAAGGTTCAGAGATACAAGACCGAATCCAGTTGATGAAATTATTCCCGAATCCAAACTTGTGCATAACGTTAAAGAGAAAGCTGTGTCTGACACGATCAAAGGCGTTTGCGAGATCAAGCTTGACAACCATACCCTTTTCTTTTCGAAGAAGACTTGAGTGTATCGCCTCTTGAACTAAGATGAAGTTGTCCCCGATCTGTCTCCCCTGAAAAAAACCCCCTTGATTCTCAGGGATAATAGAAGGGAGTAAACTTTTCAATCTGCTGGCTATCACCTTTGTTATCAACTTGTAACCAATATTGCAAAGAGAGATAAGGAGAAATTTGTTGAAGGCATTGGCTCCCTTTTCCTTAGGGATGAGGGCAAGGAAGGCAGAATTAGTGCCGCCCCCAATTTTCTGACAGGCTTGGGATTTCAAGACTAGTTTATGCAAATCCTTTTTGACTATCTGCCAATAGGTTTGGAGAAATCTGGCTGTAAACCCATCTGGTCTAGGGGTTTTATTGGGCTCCATGGTGAAGAGGGAAACCTTAATTTCTTCTTTGGTTACCTTAGCTTCGAGAATCTGGTTCATTCTATTGGTGATATTTGAAGGTACTACATCAAGGAACTTGGAATTTTGGTCCCTCTCCCCTTCTTCATTGTAAAGGTTTTTAAAATGGGAGTAAGCTGCCCTTATGATGCTGGCAAAATCTTTGTGAGTAGTGGCATCCTCTTTGATTTCTGAGATGGAGTTAAAGTTTCTTCTCGCTTGGGCTTGTTTGTGGAAGAAGGAGGTGTTCCTATCTCTCGCTTTTAGCCAAATGCTGCGAGATTTCTATCTCCAATATTCTTCCTCCGACAAACAAGCCTTGTGAAACTTCTGCTGTAAATCTGCTTCCTCGTCTAAAATTTCTTTTGTGATTTCTGCACTTTCTGTTTGTAGTTGGTGGAGCTCCAGGCTGGCTTGAACTTGTTTTCTTTCAGAAGCTATATTAGGGAGGGTTTTGGCCCAGCTTTTCAGGATTTCTTTCACTCTTCTGAGTTTTTCCTCCTAGACATAGAAGGAAGATCCCTTGACAGGCTCCCTCCAACTTTCCTCTACCTTCTTCATAAAGTCCAGTTCCTTGAGCCACAAAGGGCTAAATCTGAAAGGTATAGGGCCTAGATTTTTTTGTGCCAAGAATTCAAGTTTGATGGGCTTATGATCTGAAACACTTCAAGGGAGAATATGCATACTAGCCTCTAGACCTGAAAGAAGGAAAGAAATTTGAACAAGAAATCTATCAAGTCTTGTTGCAATATGACCAGGTCCAATTCTTTTATTTGACCGAGTGTACTTACCATTGGAGGGATTGATGTCGAGCAGATCCCACTCTTGCATGAGGTCCTCCACCCATTCTCTTGCCGAGTTCCTGACAATACTGTCTCCTCGCTTCTTTGACAAAATCAAGGTGAGATTAAGATCGCCGACGATGATGACATTTTCCACATTCTCCGTTTCTGCCAGATACCCGATGGAGTCCCAACAAACCTTTTTTTCCCCTGCGTTGACTGGTGCGTAAACATTGAAGAGGCTGATGACCTCCTTTGTGTCCATAAGATGAAGTTTCAAATATAGCCAACGGTCATTTGTAATTTTAGTGATCAGCGTGTACTTGCTGTTGTTCCAAAGAGATCCCAACCCACCCGAGGCTCCTCGAGCCGAAACGACCAGTCCTCCATCTTTCTTCTAGAATTTCTTACTAACTTGAAGGAAGTCTTTGCCCTCCATTTTTGTCTCCTGGATTAATAGAACATCAGGGGCTTCTATTCTTATGAGGCATCTCACAACTTCTTCTTTCACTTTGTTCCCCATACCCCTACAATTCCAGGAGACGACCTTCATCACTTATTTTTTTGGGTGTGTTGGGCTCCCTTGGAGCCCTGAGCCTGATTGCTTGTCATCTTCGGGGTTTTTTCCAAAAGTTTCTCAAGGGTTTGCTGGCTGCCCTAAAGATTATCTTTGTAGGTTTCCTGCTCTCTCTTATCTCGGGCATACTTTCGGCCTCTTGTCAATATTCTGGTCGAAGTTTGTGTGTCCCCTATTTCTCCTTCCTCTTCTGATTCCTCTGAATCTTGTTCCTCCTCTTCAACTTTTGCTTGTTTATCCTTGAGGTTTTCAGCGGCACTTTCCCCTATCCTCAGGGCTAAGGGCACCCCTTTTTCAGGGGACGGTGACTTTTATTTTTTGACCTCTTGGATTTCCTCTGATGCTGAGCTTAAGGGGCCGAATTTGTTTGTTTGACTGTTTAGGGAGGGGCCATGCTGTTCAGGTTATGACTGGGGGCCTTTGTCTTTTGGAGCCCCGGATCTGGGAGTTTTATGGGAGGTTTTTGTCCGCTTGATCTGATTCCAGCCTTCCTCCTTCTCTTTTTCTTTCTCTCCATTACTCGGGCAGCCCTTGGCAAAGTGTCCGTAGACATGACATTTTCGTCACTTGAAAGAAATCTGCTTATAATCTAATTTTTGCACATGAGTCCAACTGCCGAATTTGATTTTTATTGCCTCTGGTAGTCCCACCTCTAGATTGACCTCAACACAGAGTCAGGCGCAGTCATATTGGTCCTTATTGTTAGCCCGATCAATAAATTTTCCTAGTGCGTTACCTATGTGTTGCAAAGAGTCCCAATTCCAGCAGTGAACTGGGAGGTTCGACAACCTGTCCCATACTAGAATGACTGTAGGGACGTCCACTTCTGGATCGAAGTCCGACATCCACTTGTTGAGATACAAGCCCCGAGGGCCCATGAAATAGGGCCCATTATTAAATATCAGATCTTTGTCCTCTTTTACAGTGAATTCAAACAAAAAGAAGCCTCTCCCCAAGAAGTAAGAGGTTACACTATTCTTGATCAAGGGTTTCCAGTTTTTGATCACCCAGTTCTTCGTTGCTTTTGGTGAGGGCCAAAGGCCAGTAAACTGTCCCACAAGGGCACGATCCGCCAGAGACAAGGCGACCCAGATCAATTTCTCTGAGGGGAGGGAGATTTTAGGAATATCGTCTAACTTTTTCACGAACTTAGGGGGTTCATAAGTCTTCTTTTTCGGTAGAGAGGCCAGCATTTGGTTGAAGGCGTCCTCAGCTGTTGGAGTGGATGGCGAGGGAGGAACCTGGGAGGAGCCCAGTGCCTCCATGGTGGCGAGAGGAACCCTGGATTAGTCGCGCGCAGGCTCACAGATCGCTGGATCGTGAGAGGAGATATCGCTAAATTGATAATGGTTTGTTGATGATGGTATTAAATGTTATATACCAGCATTACTATGCAAACATGTAGACTATTTTCATTTACAACACTTGTGACTTAAAAATTTAGTCCTATTGTGATTTCTTTTTTAAGTAACAGGTAAATTATTGTGATGTTTTAGTAATCAGGCACAAGACAATCTTCACATCATCACATCAATACTACAATAATAAACTACGAACTACGATCAAATTGGAAGGGTTTGTGACCTTTCTTTTGTAGATCATTGAACATGGATATCTACAAGAAAGAGGTGAAAGAAAAGGCACATAGATTGCATTTGAATTCATCTTCCAATCTTGGAATTTGTTGATTAAGGTTGGTTGTCATTGATGTCAACCCTTGAAAAAAAGTCTGGTAGCACAAAGGTTTGGGTAATGGACCCGATTTTGTTTGATGTAAAGATGACTCATTATTGTCTTGTCATGGTTGATAAGAAGTACAAATGGATGAACTCCAAAGTGCCCCCCTTATGGTGAAAGCCCTCACGGGAAGACGATTTGCAGAATGAGTTATCCTAGAAGTATGGTTAGAGAACCCATGTTTAATTGTGGAATAATGAGATGAATGCCAATGAATTTATCAGTGAAACTATCAGTGATGGATGGTGCTTGCCATGCCATTTTCGGTGGTATGTGGAATGCCATATAACTTCTCATGGTTAGAGACTTATGACCATGTGAAGTTGGGGGACCCTCATGACTCATCTAGAAGCCCCCAAAAGTCAAAGTGTTTGCAAAATAAATTGTTTAAATAATAAAGTTAATGGAGAACTCCCTAATTAAAGGAAAGTGGGATGCTACACGAAAGTATAAATAAGAGGCAAAAATCTCTCATTTTAATCACACTTGAATATAATTGAATATCTATTTCTGTGAAAGGTTATTTGGGCAGGTATTATTGATAGAGAAAAATTGCAGCAGAAAAAGTGCGGCATAAAATTTGCGACAAAAAAAGTGCGGCAGAAAAATCGCGGCAGAAAAATCACGGCCGAAAAAGTGCGGCAAAAGAATCACGACAACATGGTTGGGGTCTATTTATGATATATGTGGCACATCTTGTTTGAGGTATGTTTTGTGAGCTAGGGTTTATCTCTTGAGATGGTATTGGATGTTCAGTATTGCCACATATGTCAGATTTGTTGAGAGATGCAATTGATATTTTGTTGTTGGTATTTGACATATGGGTATTGGTCTTTCAATTGTGATGTGTTGCTGAAGTTGTTGGTTTAGCTTGAGGCTACATAACAATGAGGTTGTGGCACATGGTTTGATGTAAGGGTTTATGGTATTTGGTTTATGGATAGAGTGTTGAATTGTTAGATAACTTTTGATGGTTATATTGGTGTATGTCTTTGGTATATGGTTGTGGTATATGTTGGGTACATGGTTGAGACAAGTAGTTGATGAGTTGGCACATAAATGAGGTGTATAGTTGATGATGTTGGTACATATTGATGAGTCAAGGTTGATGCATGGTTGATGTATGGTACATGTTGGTTCAGGTTGTTTGGTGCAAGTTGATTGGTACATGTTGTTACAGGTTATTGGTACAGATTGACAGTGACAAGTTGACAGTGGTAGTGGTTGATTCAGTAACAATGATAGGTTGTCTACATTTCACATTTATATTTTAGGGCGGTTGGATGAGGCAATGACAGGTGGTTGTAGCCACCTTCCGGTTGTAGCTGGAGAACATAGGGGGTTGTAGCTTCCTTCTGGTTGTAGCCAAAGAATTGGGGAGTTGGAGCTTCCCTAAGGTAGTAGCCTAAAAAACTAGGGGGTTGGAGTCTCCTTCCAGTTGCAGTTGGAAAACAAAGGAAGTTAGTGCTTCCAATGAATGTAATTCTTCAAGACATATAAGAAAAAACATTCTGTGGTTTTCTCCTGCTTTGTGTTTCCACGCAAAAACATTGATGTACATTTATGTGTGTGATTGCTCATTTGTTCATTGTTTATTTACTCTGAAACTATTGGATGATAATGCTACATTGATATAACACTTGCATTTTTGGTGAAAAAGGATTAAATTTCTCTATTACTGATTCACCCTCCCTCTTAGTAATCCAACAATTGGAATCAGAATAGGTTCCTTCAGAAATCAGTTTAACCATTGAAAGGTAGATCATGGAGAGAAAAAACATATATAAACATGGAATACCACAGTTGGATGGACAAAAGTATGCATTTTGGAGCATAATGATGAAAACATATATACAAACACATGGATTTGAAATTTGACAATCAATTGTAGATGGATACACAACACCAACAGTTTCACCGACAAATGAAAAAGTAATAAAACTCGGTCATAATAACTCCAAAGCCACTAATGCACTTTTGAATGGTCTTGGAGAATCGATATTCACCAAAGTTGCACATTGTAAATTCGCTAAAGAGATTTGGGACAAATTTCAAAATATTTATGAATGAGATTCAAAAGTCAAAGCAACAAAGCTTCAAACTTACAAAGGTTAGTTCGAACAACTAAAGATGAAGGAATATGAGAATATTGCAACTTAATTTTTACGAGTCAATGAAACAATAAATGCAATCATCGGATTGAGAGAAGAAATCAAAGAATATGTAATTGTTCAAAAGGTACTAAGATCTCTTCCTATGAGATTTGACCCTAAGATATCAACACTAGAAGAAAGAGCAAATCTGAACTCAATAATCATGGATGAATTACATGGAATCTTCACAGCATATGAAATGAGAATTGAACAGGAAAATCTAGATATAAAAGAAGCAGCCTTCAAAGCTTCCAAAAAGTCAAAGCAAAAGGGAAAGAAAAAATAAAAAGAACATAGCAGCAACAATGACGTCTCAGAAGATGATGAAGAAGTGGCCAACTTTGTCAAAAGATTGAACAAGGAAACCATCGACATATATAGAGGTAAGATTCATTTGATTTGTTTTAATTATGATGGTATTGGTCATTTTGCTAACAATTGTCCTCATAATAAAAAGAGAAATGATTAAGGTTATTCAAATAGCAAACAAACATATAAAGGCAAAATAACCACAAAGAAATCATTCAAGAAAAGCTTATGCACCCAAAGAAGACATCTCGTCATCAGATGAAGATGAAGCTAGTGACAGTGAGACATAAAGAGTTCTATTCATGACAGTAGAAGAATTTGATAAAGAAGACTCCGAAGAAGAATATGAAGAGGCCGAAGAAGAATATGAAGAAGCCGAAGAAGAATATGAAGATGCAGAAGTTGACTACCGAGAAGAATTGATGTGTGCCATAGAAGTTATCAGAAGACAAAAGAAGAAAAACAAGAAACTACAAGCGAAACTAGACAAGAAAGAAGACACTCAAGAACTAGAACAAATGATCACAAATTTGAAGGTTCAAATAGAAGAAGATAAAAGAATTGAAGAAGCACTCAAAGAACAACTAAAAGAAAAAGACTGGATCATTGAAAATTTGGAAGCAAAGATTGTCACATTAAGAAATGATCTTCAAAAGAAAAATATGCAAAACAACTCAAAAGTTTTGGATGACATTATCATCAGTCAAAAACCTCATCATGACAAGTCCAAACTTGGATACGATCAGGTAGAAAAGGGATCAAGATCCAAAACAACAAAGCAATAAACATATCCAAAAAGCTATGCAGAAACAATCAAACAGGATAGGGAGATCTACAAGGAAGATTACAGGGACACTCCTCCACCGAGAAGATTCAGATTTCAGAATCAACAATTGATAGATAGGCCTTAGACAGAAGAAGAATTCATAAGAGTACCTCCTTTCAGAAGATCTTCAACTCCCAGGTATCAAACTATTTTTTTTTTGTTTATGTTATGCATGTAATAATTTTGGACATAAAGTTGTGAATTGCAGAGCTAACAATAGGAACATAAACAACTTTGAAAGTCATACACAAAAGGGTTATCCAAGAAGGCCTAGTGAAACACAGAGAAGAAGTTACAACATGTTTGAATCTTTGAGCAATGAAGTGGAATGTTACAAATGTAACAACTTTGGACACATGGCCAAATATTGCAGAATAAAAGTCCCTCCTAGAGAAATGCAACAGAATAACAACAGTCACAGACAAGAACCTCATAAAAGGACATGGATAAGAAAGAAGAATCAATATAGCAATGAAGAATGCACAATCGCTCTACAAGCTAAGCATAAGAAATGTGTTTGGTATGTTGATAATGTCCGTTCAAAACACATGACAGGTGATAGAGACAAGTTTCTTACATTAAGAAATGAAAGAGATGGATCAATCACCTTCGAAAATGATGATTCATCTAAAATAATTGGAAAAGGCATAGTTGGAATTGAGAACAAGAATACCAAGACAAAAAATGTTCTACTAGTAGAAGATATGAAACATAATCTTCTAAGTGTGAGTCAAATGTGTGACCAAGGTCATAAAGTTACTTTCAATTCACAAAAGTGCGAGATAAGAAAATAAGCTTTAGGAAAATTGATTGCTACATCTGCGAGAACTTCAAGTAACATATATGTGTTAAGTGAAATTAGAAATGAAAAGTGTTGTCTAGGAAAGGAAGATGAAAGTTGGCTATGGTATAGAAGAATGGGTCACATACATTTTTATAACCTTGTCAAAGTCGACAAAAGAGAAGCAGTCAGAGAAATGCCCTAGATCATGAAACCAACCAATACTTTATGCAAGCATTGCCAACAAGGAAAACAAACAGAGACCAGATTCAAATCAAAGGAATATTCAACGACAAGACCACTGGAAATTGTGCATACTGATCTAGTTGGACCAACTACAACAAAGGGTTTAAAAGGTGAGAAATACTTTATGCTATTAGTTGATGATTATACAAGAATGACTGCATTTTTCTTTCTCAAGAATAAGTCAGAAGATTTTGAAAACTTCAAGATCTACAAGGAAATGGTTGAAAATGAAATGGATTCAAAAATCAAATATTTGAGATTTGATAATAGATGAGAATTCACTTCAAAGGAATTTATGGACTACTGCAATAGTCATGGAATAAAAGGACAATTCTCTGTTGCTAGGACACCTCAACATAATGAAGTTGTTGAAAGAAAGAACATGACAGTGGAGGAAATGGCTCGAACAATGCTAATGGATTCCAAATTGACAAATATTTTTTGGACACAGACAGTGCATGACACAATTCACATTCAAAACAGAGTAATGCTCAGAAACAACACTGACAAAACTCCCTATGAGCTATGGAAAGGAAGACCAACAAATGTGAAACACTTTAGAGTTTTTGGAAGCAAATGCTACATCAAAAGAGAAGATGGCAGAATGGGAAAGTTTGACTCTTGTGTGGAAAAATGAGTACTTGTTGGTTACTCAAGTACAAGGAAAGCATACAAGTGTTACAACCTGAGATTGAACAAAGTTGTGGAAAGCATCAACATAAGAATTGATGAAATAGGTAGACAAGAATTAAATGAAGAAGAAAATTAATCAATGGAACAACTTTACGAAGAAGAAACAAAAGATGAAAAAGAAGGGGAAGATGATGAGGATCCGATAGAAGAAGAAGAACACGTTCAACAAGTGCCTCCAAAGACACCTAGAAGACGAGTACAAAAGAATCATCCTTCAGATCAGATTATCAGAAACAAAGATGCATGAGTTGAGACTAAAAGAAGAATGCGTTCACTAGAAAAAAACACATCTAACACTCTCATCTATGATTGAACCAACCTATTTTGAAGAGGCCAGCAAGGATGAATTTTGGAATAAGGCCATGGATGAAGAATTGGATCAAATAAAGAAAAATGACACTTGGGAATTGGTTCCAAGACCAAAGGATAAGAATGTGATCGGCACAAAGTGGGTATACAGGAATAAATTGAATGAAGATGGACAGGTTACAATGAATAAATCTAGATTGGTATGTAAAGGATATGCACAGGTTGAAGGAATTGACTTTGAAGAGACATTTTCCCCAGTTACCAGAATGGAAGCAATCCGATTGCTTTTAGCTTATGCATGATCCAAAAATATTAAAGTGTATCAGATGGGCGTAAAATCAACTTTTCTGAATGGAGAACTTGAAGAAGAAGTCTGCATTGAACAACCAGAAGAATTTTAGTTGTTAGAGAATGCAGATTATGTGTGTAAATTAAATAAGGCCTTGTATGGTCTAAAACAGGCTCCTAGAGCATGGTACTCTAGACTGGATAAATATCTACACCAGACAGGGTTCAGAAAATGAAGTGTAGACAACAACCTCTACATTAAGGTAAGTCAAGATAGTATTTTATTAATTGAAGTTTATGTTAATGATATTATTTTTGGTAGTGATGATGACATGTTAAGCTAGAAATTTGCAAAGGATATGCATAATGAATTTGAAAAGTCATTGCTTGGAGAACTATCCTTCTTTATGAGACTTCAGATATGTCAAAACAACTAAGGAATTTTTATTTCTCAAACCAAGTATATCACAAAAATGCTAAAGAGGTTCGGAATGGAAGATTGTAAACCAGTTATCACTCCCATGCAAACCAGTTGCAAGTTGAACAAAGATGATGATTCAAAGTCTATAGATTAGAGGCAATATAGGTCAATGATTGGTAGCCTACTATATGTGACAACATCTAGAACAGATGTAATGCATGGAGTTGGATAGGTGACACGATTTCAAGCAACACCAAAGGAATCACATGTATTAGAAGTGAAGAGGATTTTTAGATATCTCAAAGAAACAAAAGAGTTTGGATTATGGTATCCAAAAGGAAAGGATCTATCACTTATTTCCTACATAGATGCAGATTGGGCAAGTTTTTTTTATGACCAACAAAGTACCAGTGGAACATCGTTCTACTTGGGTGAGTGTTTAGTATCATGGCTAAGCAAGAAACAATCATCGATATCTTTATCTACAGCTGAGGCAGAGTATATTGCAACAAAAACATGTTGTACACAGGTTCTTTGGATGAAACAAACTCTAACAGATATACATGTTTAGTATGATGAGCCCATTCCAATCTATTGTGATAATAAAAACACCATCATTATCTCAAAGAACCCGATGATGCACTCCAAGATGAAGCACATTCCAATCAAGTATCACTTTCTACAGGAACAAGTTGCAGAAAAGAACATCAGAGTTGAGTATGTGGGCACAAAAGAACAAGTGGCAGACATCTTTACAAAACCACTTCCACGGGAAGCCTTTGAGTATCTTCGCCAGAGACTCGGAGTTATGTCTACTCCAAAATGAATTCTTTTGAATGCTTATCTTATATGTCTTAGATGTACACGAGGAAGCACCATGAAGAGGACAATTCAGTTAGGGGGAGTAGCCCCGGATGAAAATATACCTTTTCCATTGATGACAAAGGGGGAGAGATTTATCAGATGCAGATGACAGAGGCATGGTTCCAAGGGGAGGAAAGGTCACAAAGATGCAGAGGACAAATGCATGGTTCTAGGGAGAGCATGAGTGATATGACTTTATTATTGCATGACATGATTTTAGTATTGCATTAGAGTGTTTCCATCAATGCCAAAGGGGGATATTGTTGATTAAGGTTGGTTGTCATTGATGTCAACCCTTGAAGAAAGTCCGGTAGAAAATTCCGATAGCAAAAAGGTTTGGGTAATAGACCCAAGTTTGTTTGATGTAAAGATGACTCATTATTTTCTTGTCATGGTTGATAAGTAGTACAATTAGATGAATTCCAAAGTGGTCTCCTTATGGTGAAAGCCCTCACAGGAAGACGCTTTGCGGACTGAGTTATCCTAGAAGTATGGTTAGAGAACCCATGCTTAATTTTGGAATAATGAGATGAAGGTCAATGAAACTATGCTATATGGATAGTGCTTGTCATGCCATTTTAGATGGTATGTGGAACATCACATAACTCCTCACGGTTAGAGAGTTATGGCCATGTGAAGTTGGAGGACCCTCACGAGTCATCTAAAAGCCCCCAAAAGTCAAAGTGTTTGCAAAAGAAATTGTTTAAATAATAAAGTTAATGGAGAACTCCCTAAAACAAGGAAAGTGGGATGCTACATGAAAGTATAAATAAGAGGCAAAACTCTCTCATTTTAATCACACTTGAATATCATTGAATATCTATTTTTGTGAAAGGTTATTAGGGCAGGTATTATTGATAGAGAAAAATTGCAACAGAAAAAGTGCAGCAGAAAAATCGCGACAAAAAAAGTGCGGTAGAAAAAGTGTGACAGAAAAATCGTGGCAGAAAAATCGTGGCAGAAAAATCGCGGCATAAAAAGTGTTGCAAAAAAATCGCGACAGAAAAATCGTGGCAGAAAAAGTGCGGCAGAAAAATCGCAGCAACAACATGGCTGGGGTCTATTTATGAGAAATATGACACATCTTGTTTGAGCTATGTTTTGTGAGCTAGGGTTTATCTCTTGAGATGGTATTGGATGTTCAGTATTGCTGCATATATCAAATTTGTTGAGGATACAATTGATATTTTGTTGTTGGTATTTGACATATGGGTATTGGTCTTTCGATTGTGATGTGTTGCTGAAGTTGTTGGTTTAGCTTGAGGCTACATAACAGTGAGGTTGTGGCACATGGTTTGATGTAAGGTTTTATGGTATTTGGTTTATGGATAGAGTGATGAATTGTTAGATAAATTTTGATGGTTATATTGGTGTATGTCTTTGGTATATGGTTGAGGTACATGTTGGGTACATGGTTGAGACAAGTAGTTGATGAGTTGGCACATACATGAGGTGTATAGTTGATGATGTTGGTACATATTGATGAGTCAAGGTTGATGCATGGTTGATGTATGGTACATGTTGGTTCAGGTTATTGCTACATGTTGTTTGGTGCAAGTTGATCGGTACAGGTTGTTACAGGTTGACAATGACAAGTTGAATGTGGTAATGGTTGATTCAATGACAGTGACAGGTTGTCTACATTTGGCATTTATATTTCAGGGCGGTTGGATGGGGCAAGGATAGGTGGTTGTAGCCACTTTCCGGTTGTAGCTGAAGAACATAGGGGGTTGTAGCCTCCTTCTGGTTGTAGCCAAAGAATTGAGGAGTTGGAGCTTCCCTCAGGTAGTAGCCTGAAAAACTAGGGGGTTGGAGCCTCATTCCAGTTGCAGCTGGAAAACAAAGGAAGTTGGTGTTTCTAATGAATGTAATTATTCAAGACATATAAGAAAAAATGTTTCGTGGTTTTCTCTCGCTTTGGGTTTCCACGCAAAAACATTGGTGTACTGTGTATGTGTGTGATCGCTCATTTGTTCATTGTTTATTTACTCTGTAACTATTGGATGATAATGCTACAATGATATAACACTTGCATTTTTTGTGAAAAATGATTAAATTGCTCTATTACTGATTCACTCCCCCTCTCAGTAATCCAACAGACTTGTCATGACCTATTGAAATATATATTTTTAGCATACTTTCGCCCAATAATTAAGACTTAATCCCTTATATTGGATCATACAATTAGCCATTTCTTTTAATGTGTGATTCTTTCTCTTAGAAACACTATTTTGCTATGGTGTATATGGAACAATATTTTGCATCTGAATTCCCTATGCAATGCAGTAACTTGTAAATTTATTGTTCACATATTTGCCTCGGTTATCTATTCTTAAGCTTTGAAATTGATGTCTAGATTGCTTTTCTACAAGGGCCTCGTAGGCCAAAAACTTGTCAAAAAATTCACTCTTAAGTTTTAAGAAGTAAACCCAAGTGCATATGGAGAAGTCATCAATGAAAGTTAAGAAATACTTGCACCTAGAAAAAGAAGGAGGAGAAAGTAGACCACACAAGTCACTATTAACAAGCTGCAAAGGGGTCGAGGCGTGCCAAGATGCATGTTTATTAAAACTATCCCGATGATGTTTGTTGAGAACACAACTAACACAAACACCATCTCTGGGAGAAACAAGAGGAAGACCAACCACCATTTGTTGATTACATACTTGTTGTAATGAGTGATAGTTTAGATGACCAAACCACTCATGCCAAAATTTAACTCAAGTCATTGCTATGAGAAACAAAAAATGATGGGAAAGATGGTGACCCAAAGTTGTCAAACTTGTACAACCTAGTAATATAATCAACAATTCCAATTTTGAGGATATGCTTAGGATCTTTTAAATCCTTAATTACAACTTGGTGAGGTGACCACTCTACAGTTTTACCTTCACCTGAATGAGTGATTTGATATACTGATAGAAGGTTGTAGGAAAACTTGGAACACATAATACATAATTGAAATGACCATTATCTACCTGAACTATTCCAGACCCTACAACACTAAGATATCTCTCGTCACCAACAAATATTTTCTTGGTGTTACATTCATTTAGAGCCGAAAATATGGCTTTATCCTTAGCCATACGATAAGATTCACCAGAATCAATAAGTCACTCATAAGAATAAGAGGTAGAATTTGCATTGAAGGAGAAACCATAAGCATAAAGTGCATGTCCATGAGAAGAAGAAGAAGAATCAATATTGATGTTGTGCTTCTTCATCGTTGCTTCTAAGGCTTCCATCTTTTTAAAACATGTAGACTCCACATGACGTCTTTCCCACACAAGTTGCAATGTTTGTCACCCATCTTCTTACTTTTAAATTTTACTCCTTTGTCACCATTAGGAGCAAACACTGGCTGAGAGGGTTTGGGACCGTTGTTTCACTTGTTGTTGTGGTGAGGATGTTGCTTCTTGGGATTCTTGGATTTATCTTTCTGTTGGGCCACTAAGGATTTTTTAGAGGTACCTGTAGTTCTAATCACTCCAAGTTGCAAAAGTTTATCTTTCTCTCTAATAAAAGAATAAAAAAAAGAATCAAGAGTGATATCTTTATAGGCAATCTGTAGAGCATCTCTAGTGGCATAAAAGGTAGATACAAAGACATAATATGCACTACAAAACTTAGAAAGAATAATATATATGCATTGATCTTCTTTCATATCTATTTTGCAGTCTATACATAAAATTCTAAGTGTTCTGAATTAGATAAATAATATTTAATGCAAGTAAAATCATTAGGACTTAGAGTCATTGTCTGATTTTCTATTTGGTGGGATCGAATAATATTGTGTTTACCAAATATACGTTCAAGCTTAGTCTAAGTTGCATTGAAAGCATCAATTCCTTGAAGTTGAAACCTTAAATAATGAGAGATGGACATTTTGATTATTCCACGTGCTTTGTCACTCTTATCAGCCCATTTGAATTTCTTTTCATCATTAGTGGGTTCTAGTTTTTTTGCCAAGGTAATAAGGTACAATCCTTTACTTCTTAATACATCCTCCATATGAGATTTCCATGAGAAGTAGTTGGTACTGGTAAGCAAAAGATCACTGGGAGAAACCATATTGAATATGCAAAAAAAGATGAAATTGTTATTCTAGATGGAAATATCTCGAAAAAATAGGATGTTAAAAAAAAACGACATTGAAAATGGACTTCGGATGTAAAACTTATTGCCATTTGAAAAAACGCATAAAAAATAACCAAAGAGACACATGGAAAGTAGAAGTTGGTCCACGTGGTGATGTTCCTCATTCTAATAACCTCACTTTTACAAATAAGTTGCTTATGAAGTGACCCACTTTTATAGAATAAACGAGGATCACTTTTACAATGAAGTTACTTTATAAATGAAAGTTGCATACAAAAAAATAATTTTAAAATAAAATATTAAAACTACTTATAGTGATTCGCTTTTATAACTTAAGTGAAATACACTTTACAATGGATGCACAAAATTTTTCGGAAAAAAGTAATGAAAAAGATACTTGAACTCAATACCTCTTAATAAAACAACTTTTAACCAAATGAGCTAGTGCAAAACAAATTATATTGTTAAGGAGGATTGTTGTTGTTGTTGTTGAAGATGACCTTGGAGAGCATGCTCATAAAAAATATTTTCACACAAGAAAAAAATTGCACTTCTTGATGACAACAAGGGTTAGATCTTGGTTAACTTACCGGAGAATGCAAATTTTTGCCTATGTTTCTGATTTATTGAGATCACACAGAGCGCACGACAAAGAGCATACACAGACATGAAAACCCTTTCTATTATGTTTATGATTTGCCGAGATCGCATGGAAAATAGCGTACACATATTGAAAAGAGTAGAAACCCGAAAATTAAAAAAATAAACCGAAATAAAACCAAAATATTTTTCATGTAAAAATTTAAAAGGGCATATTCAGGCTTTATACCACCAATCTTACTGAAATGGCCATATCTTGGGCAAACAAAAACCTTTTCAAGTGAAACAAAAGGAATTGCTAACTAAAATGAGTGCTCTAGACGCAATGGAATATTCCTCTTGGCCCAAAAATGTATGAAAATGGTAGAAACCATAGATGTGGTAACACAACTTCACGATCTCGATCTACAACGAGAGGGAGTTTTCAAATGCGCTCTGATACCATGTTTGAAAACACAAGTATTCAAACAAAGGATGAACAACTTCAGTAACCACTCACACAAACATATCAAATATTATTACACCGACGTTTTTATGTGGGAAAACCCATGTGGGGAAACATCCATGACCCCAACCAATGTGGTCACTTGGAGCAATTTATTAATGCAAAATAAAATACTATAGAGAGATTTACAAGAGTTTTTCTCACAATTGATCATTGGCAAATGACTCTCCATGCTCTTTAAATAAATAACATGGAACTATAAGGTGTAAGCCACAAATCAATGTAGTCGTTAATATTGAGGAGAATATGAATCGTTGGATCACTCTATGTTGGGAACATATCGTGACCGTTGGATTACCTAAATACAAATGCATACTAATTCATAATAAAGAAACACACTTTACCTAATGACACGTTAGACCAAGTTGATTTTAACTAACTCCTAAGTGTCTAAATATTATAACATATATTGATCAATGGTTTGCCACCATCTTATAAACAGTTTTTTGGAAACATTACAAATCACTAGTAAATTGGAAAATCAAACTTTTGATTCCTTTAGTGATTTGTTGATCCAACATGAGAAGACGTTTGGTAAAAAGAAGAAATCGGTGGAAGATCGTCTCTTTACTAACTCATAAAAGAATAAATCTCAAGAGGAAGAGGTGCTTACAATGAAAGTACAAGAGTAACATGCACATACAATGCCAATTCTAAAGGAAGAGGAAGATTCAACCATCCAATAAATCAAGACTATGATTGTGGTCGTGGTAGAATCCAAGGAAGAGGAAGAAATAATAAATATCAACAATATTTTAGGAGATCTCAAGATCCTCCTAACAACACTGATATATCGGGAAAAGGTGAAGATATGACTGAAGTAAAGTGCAAAAGATGTTTTCACACTGGGCATGTGGCATAAGAGTGTAGAACATATAATGAAAATTTTCCCAAGGATAAGCAAACTTTCAAACAACATTCTAAGTTTAATGCTTCGACTTCAATTTGATACGTAAATAATCAAGAGGATGATTTTGAATATGTGTTGACAGCTAATCAAGAGATAGACTTTGCAAATTCAATTGCCACTAACAAGCTAATGAGAAAGGATTATGAAGATGATTGGATACCAGATACAGGGGGTACTCAACATATGTTCTACAAAACAAATTACTTTTGGACATATCAGAATATGGAACTTAATCCGGTCTATTTAGAAGATGACACAACCCATACTGCTCGGGGAAAAGGATCAATCCACTTCTTTCTTCCAGGAATTAGTAAAGTATTACTTTCCAATGTTTGGTATGTTCCAACCTTTAAAAATAATTTCTTGTCCTTGGTCCTCATTAGACAAGGAGGTCATCAAATTATCACGAAAGATGGTTTGATCAAAATCAATTCAGTCAAACACGATTTCAAAACAATATTGAAGGGTTATGAAGATGGGAAACTTTTAAGGATACAATGTAATGCCTCATACTTTTAATTTAAGTAATAAACAAGTGAAATTAGCAGCAAAGTTTCTTATACCTGCCTCTTAACATTTTGATGTAGTAATTTTGTGTAGTTTAAAGTAGGAAAATTTCAGTTTCCATTAATGCCCTATGTTCACTAACAATATGTTGGATCATGTTGTCATTGATGCCAAAGGTTTAATTAATTGATGTCAAGGGATTGATTGATGTCAAAGGATGATTGATTGATTGATGTCAAGCAATTGGTTGATGCCAAAATATGGTTGAATGATGTCAAAGGTTTGATGTATACATGTCTTATCATAGTATATTGATGCAGTATGTCAAGTGGAATCATAATCATATGATGTCATTGATATGATGCATAGATGAAGATGTATCGATGTGTTTCATTGATATATGATGCATTGTTGGATAGATGTAAAGATGAATCATTATTTTCTTATCATGGTGGATAAGGAGTACAAATGGATGAACTCCAAAGTGGTCCCGTTATGGTGAAATCTCTCACGGGAAGACACTTTGCAGATTGAGTTATCCTAGAAGTATGGTTAGAGAACCCATGGTTATTTGTGGAATGATGAGATGAAGGTCAGTGAATTTGTAAGTGAAACTATCATATATGGATAGTAATTGTCATTCCATTTCTGGTGGTATGTGTAACATCACATAACTCCTCACGGTTAGAGAGTTATGGCCATGAGAAGTTGGAGAACCCAGGTTTGGGTAATGGAGCCAAGTTTGTTTGATGGATAATGATATGAGTTTTGATATATTCGCAGGTAATACTATTCTATATGGATATTACATGTCATGCCATTTCTGGTGGTATGTGGAATGTCACATAACTCCTCATGGTTTGAGAGTTATGGCCTTACGAAGTTGGAGGACCCTCATATGTTGGCTTGAAGCCCCAAAAGGTCAAAGAAGTCAAAGAGATTGCAAAGAAGAAATTATTATTTAAATGATAAAGTAAAGTGACAAAATCAAATAAGATTAGAAAGTAAGGTGACAAAGTCAAGGAAGAATATTTAAATGGATAACTTTCTAATTATGGAAAGTGGTTAACCCTAAAAATAAGGAAAATATGTTAAGTGACCTAGAAATGGGTTAAGTGACCTAGAAATAGGTTAAGTGACCTAGAAATGGATTCAGTGACCTAGAAGTGAGCAAAGTGACCTAGAATATGCTTCTAAGGAAGCTACTTGGAGAGTATAAATAAGAGGCAAGGGTCTCTTGTGAAAAGGGAATCTTGTGCATATCTCTTGTGTATCTCTTGAGCATCTATTGAAGATCTATTCTGAGAGAGAGATGATCTGAGGATCTCATGGACGTACCAAAGTTTCGGTAAGTCATATATCATGATGGAAAAAGTCTCAAAATTTCAGAAAACCTAGTTTCTGAGGTATACGCGGGCTGTATTGAGCCAGGGCGTGTACATACGCGGGCTGTATTGAGCCAGGGCACGTACATACGCGGGATGAATGAGGACAAGGCGCGTACAATGGATGGATTCATGTAGACTTGTATGTGAGATGGTGCCAGGCTCTTGAAGATTGAAGTAGGTTCCAGATCTGCATTCTATGGGCTCAGATCTGCCATAGAATCTCTGGAATGGTAACATTGTTGTCTTTATGGATACTCTTGCTTGTTGTGTAGTGAATGCTTAAGGCATTCTTGGTATGGCTGTTGTGATGTGGTTTGTGTTGGTTGATAGAGTGAGCAACACTCTTATGATTCAATACTGATATGATTGCCATAATATGCTGATTGATTATACATGATTGAGTAGCATTCATATTGTATGGTTGAGGAGCATGAGTAGGTTGTTGGAGAGCTTGTATGTGTTGTGGTTGGTTACAGGCCAGATTGGATAGTGAGAGACACAAGAAAATGTGATTGAAGGTTGCAGAGGATTTGAGTTCATATTGAAGAGAAAACCTTAGTTGCTCATAAGTGATACACAGGTTGTAGTACAGATTGGCCACATACATACATGAGCTGTACCACTGGTAGGACATGTACATACGCGTGTTGCACTACCGACAGGTCGCGTACCTATTGATAGATTGATATTTGTTGAGGATTATTGCCTCATCTCAGTTGGTGCTGAGGGTGTAAGATGAGTCTTGCATTATAGAGCTGGTTCTCTTGTAGAGTTGTACTCTATTCAGTTGTTGCTGATAACCCAAGGATTGTAGTCCATAATAAATATAAAATTGTACATACATCTTGTGTTCCTTGTGATCCTTGTGGTGATGATTTGTTGATGATATATTGCTGACATACGTTGCTGATATATGTTCACACTTAACTGATTATAAATGAAAGCAAAAGTAATGAGTAAATGGTGATTCCTAACTAATGAGTTTTGTGAAAAGAAAGTTTTGGGAAAAAGAGACCCACACTCATTCACCCCCCCCTCTAAGTGTGGTCAGTGGGTCCAACATTTGGTTTCAGAGCAGGGATTCACTATAAGCCTTAACAAGCTTGAAGGAGATCCATAGACACACAAATGGATGTTGAAGTTCCAATCCTTGATGATGAAAAATATTCTACTTGGAGAATAGAAATGAGAGTACATTTGAAAGAGATGAGAGTGGGTACTTGGAAGGCAGCCATTGGTGGATCAATTTCCTTGAAGAACAAGTCAAAGTTTGCAGCTCAAAGGGAAGGAAAGAAGAATGATGTATTAGCTCTCAAGACCATTCTTAGTGGACTCTCAAGTCCTATCAAAGACAACACGGGACAATGCAATTCCGCCAATGATATATGGCTAAAGCTAGAGGAGACATACCAAAGCAAGAAGGAAGATATTGAAGACAAACCCATCAAGCTCAATGAAGGTAAAGAATATCCAAAAACTCTTGATTGTATTATTTCTAGATGTGATGATCTTGAATACATTTCAATTGAAGATAAAGAATCATGCGATGATGTTGGCAAAAAGGAAGATATTGAAGACATTTCAAAGGAAGGTAAAGAATCTTCACAAATCCTTGTTTGCAATGATTCAAAATGTGATGGTGTTGAATTTTTCTCTACAAGTGAAGAAGAAAATCTAGAAATAGGTTGTATAGAATCAATTGATTGTTATCCCATGGAAGAAGTAGAAGAAAAACTATCAGAGCTTAAAGAGAAAGTTGAATGGGGTCTATATGAATATAACAATGACCATTACTATATAGACTACAACTATCTTTCTAATAACACTAAAAGGTTTCTTAAGAAGAGTCAAAGGCACATCTTGAAGTTAAAGGAAATGCACAAGGAACAAAAAGAGAGTAATAAGACTCAATTAGATGAAAAGGAAGAAGAGATCACAAGACTAAAGAATGAAAAAGAATATAAGAAGGTAGATGATGAGATTAACAAAAGTCTTGAAATTATTGTTCATCTCAAGACCCAAATTGAAGATTCCAAAGGGTAGAGGAACTATTGAAGAATCAAGTAAATGCAAAGGAAGATTCATGTAATAAGTTAGAAGCTGAAGTTGTTGATCTTAGAAAGAAAGTAGAAAAGTCAAACAAATTCTTGAATAGCTCACAAATCTTGAATGAGATCTTGGAAAGTCAAAGATCACCAAATGATAAATTAGGTCTTGGATACAAGGGATAAGCTACACATGCTGAAGCAAGCACCTTAAAGAAGCATGAGGTAAGTCACTCACTCTCAAAGGATGAAGATAATGTTGCAAGTCAACCATCTACACAATGGAAGGAAAGTTTCAAAAGAACAAAGCAAGGAAGACATCAAGATGGCATCCTTACACCTCAAAGAAGATGGACACCAAAGCAAAGGTATAACGGTATTTTTCATGGTCAATGTTATTCATGTAATGAATATGGTCACAAAGCTTTGGAATGCAGATCTTATGCAAGGAGAGACAATGGAATATTTCATAACACCTTAAGGTGTTGGAGATGTGATCAAGTAAGACACATTGTTTTTCACTGTCACAGCATGAGATGCTACAACTGTAGTGGATTTGGCCACAAATCTCAGGATTGCTGGAACACAAGAAGAAGGTCCACGATGAGGACTTCATATAACATGACTAGAAGAAGGAATGAAGTAAGGAAGGGAGACATCTTTGAAAATATGGAATCTCAGAGTTCAAGTTCTGAGAAGCAGGGACACCTTCAGAAGTGGGTTAAGAAGACTGAACAACCAGAGCAAAATGGAATCCCTAAGGGAGACTCAAGTGTGTCATCTACTGAAGCATACATGGGTGACAGTGGTAACAGTCGCGTACATACGCAGACTGACCTTGAATAGGTCGCGTACATATGCATGCTATTTGTGCAACAGGCCACGTATATGTGGTAAATCCTAAGAAGAAGGGCTATGCACATGGGTTGCAGCTTGATGTGATGGTATAACTTTGTGTTGCAGGGTCTGGCATAGTTTATTGCAGGTTCTGACATTGTTTGCTGCAGGTTTTCATGATTACATATTGGATTATGTAAAGTGATAATATAAAATGAAAGACTATCTTGGGTGCATGGCACTAACCCATGAGTATGGATTGAGGCATTTTCTGTTGAAGAACAATGCTGGTTATGACAGTGAAGTTATGACATTTTTGTTATGTGATATATATCTTGATGATGCAAGCTAGAGATGTCATTAATCTATTGAAGCACACTACTAGTACATGTATTGTTGGATGCTTAATATTTGTTGTAGTGAATGGAGGATTGAGGCTGATCTGTTAAGGTACATGGATGGTACATATTTGAGTTTCATAGATGTATTATTAGAAGCATATTTGTTGGATATCTTGGTGCATGCATTTGGCATATGGTTGGACTACATATTGGGACATGTAGTTGGTGAGTTGATGAGGTGATCATGTTGTACATTATTGATGCGTTGATGCATGATTGGTACACTTCTAGTACATTGGTAGAGGCACCTACTGGTAGTTTGATTGACACATGTTTTGTGGTGGATTTGGCATACATGCATGAGGATTCATTTAGTTGTGGTTTTGGTGCATGGTTGATGTAATTGCTTGGTACAAGTGGTGATACATGTTTGGTACACTCATAGATGGTATATGTTTGATGATAATACTTGGCTAAAAGTACACCATTGGTATTACTTGATACTTTGGTACATGACATATGGGATGATATAGTTGAGACACTTGATTGATTGAGATTCATGATTTTAATACTTGGTTCATGGTGGAGACATACCATTGGTAGATGCACATGGTTGGCATGTTGATAGAGGCATATGATTGGTATACTATTGGCACATGTTTTAGTACATGAAGTATTTGTTCATTCATTAACATATCTTTTGCTTCATGTTGTTTGGTATGGCACAAGTTTTGATGCATGAACAGGTCCAAGGATCGTATTGTTCTATGTTCCGGTTGAGTAGTAACATTTGCAACATAAGCATATTGTAGTGGTAACATATTGTTCATTTTGCAAAGAAGATAGGGTGAGACATACCCATAGGGGAAGTCATTCTTCTTCCCATGATTCTAGGAGGATATATTTATCAGATGCATAGAAAGAGCACAGAGGCATAATTCCAGGAGGAGAGATAGTCAGAGGGGGGAGTATGAGCAATGCATCTTCAACATTACATCAGAGTGATATCCCTTGTTCAAAAATGGGAGAGATTATTTAGAGGAAGATCAAAGGCATTCAGAAAAGGGGAGTAGCCCCAAGGGGAGAATGACCCTTTTCCATTGATGTCAAAGGGGGAGAGATAGTCACATTGATATGATTGATGACTATTGATGTAGAGCATGACTTGTCTACATGTTGACATCGATAATTAGTGTTGACATCAATGTTGGTATTGCCATCAATGCAAAAGGGGGATATTGTTGGATCATGTTGTCATTGATGCCAAAGGTTTAATTAATTGATGTCAAGGGATTGATTGATGCCAAAGGATGATTAATTGATTGATTTCAAGCAATTGGTTGATTCCAAAGGATGATTGAATGATGTAAAATGTTTGATGTATACATGTCTTATCATAGTATATTGATGAAGTCTGTCAAGTGGAATCATAATCATATGATGTCATTGATATGATGCACATATGAAGATGGATCGATGTGCTTCACTGGTATATGATGCATTTTTGGATAGATGTAAAGATGAATCATTATTTTCTTATCATGGTTGATAAGGAGTACAAATGGATGAACTCCAAAATGGTCCCCTTATGGTGAAAGCCCTCACGGGAAGACACTTTGCGGATTGAGTTATACTAGAAGTATGGTTAGAGAACCCATTCTTATTTGTGGAATAATGAGATGAAGGTCAGTGAATTTGTCAGTGAAACTATCCTAGACGGTTAGGGCTTGTCATGCCATTTCTGGTGGTATGTGGAACGTTACATAACTCCTCACGGTTAGAGAGTTATGGCCATGAGAAGTTGGAGAACCCAAGTTTGGGTAATGGACCCAAGTTTGTTTGATGAATAATGGTATGAGTTTTGATATATTTGCAGGTAATACTATTCTATATGGATAGTACATGTCATGCCATTTCTGGTGGTATGTGGAATGTCACATAACTCCTCATGGTTTGAGAGTTATGGCCTTACGAAGTTGGAGGACTCTCATATGTTGGCTTGAAGCCCCAAAAGGTCAAAGTAGTCAAAGTGGTTTAAGAGATTTTAAAAGGTAAATAATAAAGTGAAGTAATGAGTGTATTATAATTCAAAGTGAATACAAAATTAGTGGTTCGAACTCCATTTTCAGAGTGGCAACACTAATGAGTGGTTCGAACTCCATTTTCAGAGTGGCAACACTTATGAAAATGACAATGTTGATCTCTAGCATCACTTTTAATGTTGATATAATTGGAATTATGTGCATAAATCAGAATGATCTTACACACTTGATATTCAATAAAAAAATGCGCATGATATTCAATAACAGAATGAGTTTCAAACCATTAAAATATTTTATCGTAATGAATTTCAAATTCAATCAAGGCGTATGGATTGTTTTGTTGTTTCGTTTTGGCCTGGTTTCAGCGTTCAACGTCAATCTTATTTAATGAGCTGACAACTATATTTGGTGAAAACTGAGCCAACCAGTGTATGGACTGAAACTTCAATATTCTATGAACACTTCACTTTACGATAAAACCTGCCTATATGCAGGTATAACAAACACATAATTAAACTCATAATTAAGATGAAACAACTAGCAATATGTTTTCCAATGCTAAATTTGTAGGCTTCATTATCATGGAATTAGCTTGTTTTGGTCCATGACCAAGGAAGAACATTTTGAAATACTTGTCAAGGTCATTAATGGAAAATGAACATGTTAGATGATGATTTCTTTCCTTCTTTGTGGTTCACTAGTTCATAAATTATAAGTCCAGTGTATAAATTATAAGTTAGGAACTTAATTTTCAGTTCTTCATAAATTACAAGTTAACAATATGTTTTATTTTCATCACACCACACTGATACAATGAAAAGAATGACACAATGAAAAGAATGTGTGAATCATATTTCAGGATTTGAAAGCAATTTAAATTGGCCATCTTTTATTAGAATACTTATTAGATCTATTCAAAATTTTAGACTAAAATTGAATGGTTAATATAGATAGAAAGAGAGAGGGATTATGCAGAATAATACAATTTTTTTTAATGAATACAACCTCCCTCCTAGTGCTAATTAGAATATAGGGTTGGCTATGATACACTCATGGAATATCAGGGTAGCTACCAAATAGGCTGCCCTTTTTTTTTAATCAGGGTAGCTATGAAATAGGCTGTTTTTTTTGGGTAATCTGAGGATTTTAAGAAAATGGTAGCCTTTTACATGTGATAACAAAATCAAATCCTACTACTAATATGTTGATGAACTCAACTTCATTTAGGTTTATTCATAGGACTTCATAATTTTTGTATCACACCTTAAACATGTTGAACCTCTCACACACAAAAATGTAGACGAAGCAAATTAGAGAAAACTAAAAAACTAAATCATTAAATTACACAAATTTAAAAAATATGCAAATTTGTGACACATTAACAATTAAAACTCTTCAAAACACAATTTTACAACACAATTTGAATGTTTAGCATCTCAAAACCATATGATCATCCATGAAAAATCAACTGGATCCTTTAATGGCTTGCTCATTTTTTCAGTGGAAAAGCTTCAGAACTAGAGAGCAAAACCCCAAAAAAGAGTCTTTCACATTGGAGTTCATTTTTTTGACAAGATAAATTATTCTTAATTTATATACAATATTTTCCAACCTTGGACAAAGTCCCCAATGATAAATGTATGGCAATTCACCTATCAATAGGTCAAGTATAATGTACGTAATCAAATGGAGGGTTTGAAAGAAATCTAGATTTGTTGTCCTTTCATACAACAAATCATTTATATCATTTAAAAAATATAGATAGATAATCATTTATATCACTTCAGCCAAAGAAAAACAATCATTTATATCATTTAAAAAATATAGATAGATAATCCAGGACCCAGAATGCTCACCTGCATCTGATCGAGCCTAATCACAACATTTCCAAGCTAGGACACATGCCCATTCATCTCTCTTGCTTGAAAAACCCACATAGAGGCCTTCTGACCATACATGGACGAAAACATCGAAGCAAGAATGAGGAAAACAATCACTTTGATAGAGCCTTTACATCTTCAACTTCTTCTACACTGCAACATCAAGCCAACGAGAAACATAGATCGTTCCTCCTCTATAATCAATTTGCGCATAATTTGTATAAATAGAATCACTCTTCCTTAGACTTAGAATGTTAACTAGGGATTTGACCATAGTAGAAAAAACACTCCCAACAACCCGCCTATCTACATAGTCTCCTCGATCGACACAAAACATAAAAGTAGCAGAAAGCATTAGAACAAAAAGCATGTCAAAAGAAACGTATGACACATTGACCCTCATCAGTGGTATCAAGAGCATGGACATGAAGGCCACCACATTAATTGCAAAGTAAAACACAGAGAAAAATGTAACCCGAAGCTTTCTTTGGTGTGACCGTCGGGCATAAAGTATTCTATTTGATCTCCTCCAAAAGTTGCGATACAGGGTTTAATGCCTCCAGTACCAACTGCTATGAGTAGAAGATCCATGGAAATGCTCCACATCACACATGTCGAGGATTTTCTAGTTACATGATCGAGATCAGGTATTGCAGCCATGGACATTACTTTCCATTGCACACATAAGAGATAGAGATAATATTCTTTGGCATTTGCCCTGCCAGATCAAGAAAACACAAGTAAGTAAGTATGAATATGTTGTTATATTCATGTATTTATCATATTCAATCTCTAAGACTCATAGAATATTAGTTTTGATAGTTTACCCAGAGGGTATCATTGAGAATTGGAGTGGTATATCATGTCATTGAAAATATATTAAAAGATGTGATTTGCCAGAGACTAGGTTTTAATAATTTGTAAATCAATATAAAGTAAATCAATATAAGATATTTTACCAATCAAATAACTGGACAAAGAAAGTCCCTTGTCCCATAAACAAACAAAAAAAATTAATATGATAATTTAAAGCAGTGCCAAAGAAACATCAGTCTCAATGTACATGCTACATTGGAGTATGTAGCTGGAGGATTACAACAATAATAACACAACAGGACCATCATCGGTCACAAGGTACCTGTGGCATCAAAGTATGTAGCCAATAACTGGAGCATTAAGATTAGGACATCGGAGTATGTAGCCAGCAGATTAGAGCATTAAGAGGAGGATAGGACCAAGTTCAATGGGTAGTTGGCATTAGAGTATGTAACCCGCAACTCAGATCAGGCCGAAAATACGTGCGATCAAATTTTTTAAAATTTATTTTAACCATGCGCAGGCGGAAATAACATGAAACTTCGTCATGTCATGGTCATATCACAGTCTTTACCAACTAGCAACAACCACATTAAGTAAAAAGTGGTTGATATACGCCGATAGGCGCTATTTTCCACTTTTTTAAATTAATGGCGCTGATCGGCGTATATCAACCACTTTTTACTTAATGTGGTTGTTGCTAGTTGACGACCGACATGCTATGGGAACAACAATTAATATATTAATACCTTTATAATAATAATGTATTATTTATAATAATAATGTATTAATTAATTAATAATGTAATAATGTATATTAATATATTATTAATTATTGTATTATTGAATTACTATATTAATATATTAAATAATTAATAATTTATTAAAAATCTATTACTTAATATTGTTAAAATATTAGTACATTCATATGATTTCTACATTACTAACTTAATGTATTAATTACTAAATTAAAATATTAATTTATTAAATTAAATTACTTAATATATTAAGTTATTATTAATATAAATTAATATAATTAAGTTGTATTAAGTAATTATTTATTACATAATATATTAATTAATTATAATTACATTATTACTTAATATAATTAATTTAGCAATATAAATTAATGTATTAATTTATTAATATAATGTATAAATTGATACATTAATGTATTAAATTCAATAATACAATTTAATAAAACTTAATGTCTTAATATAACTTAATACAACAT
>ML786158.1:310280-324316 GCA_009831015.1 Picea engelmannii | reverse complement strand
AAACTAATTCAAGAGAAACATCTTTCGAAATTATAAACCACATAAATGTGGATGAAATGAAATGTTTTTCAAATGACTTAAAATGTAAATACTCCTCACCATTCGAACCTGGTCATGCAAAATCCAATCGTATAGATGTTAAGTGGCCTGCCTGCACCGTCGCCTGCGCATTCATATCCAGAGAAACCAAAACGTTTCAGAAATAAAAAACCAAAACGTTTCAAAAATATCTCACATTGCATATAAGAAAATCGTTACAACTGCTGCAGTGGACTGGCGCGCGGAGTCGTGGGTACATGAAGCGACCCACCATCTTTCTCTAATTACTGGAACGTGGCAATGAGGTTGATTATACAAATTAATTATTAAGCGTGGCAATCAATGGATAGGGCAGTAATTTTTTAATCAAGATTAAGTAAATGTGAAAAAGTAAACAAAGAAACAGACTCATTCATAAATGCACGGAAGTTAAGAACATTAAATCCTATTCATTTATTTGAGTGAACGACGAAGAATATGCCGACATCTTTCATTGTAGGCCATAAGATTAGAATTTTTGATTAAAAGACTAATTAACCCATCGATTCTGATAGGGGGGACGCCTATCGGCGTAATCATATGAGAGATAATTCTTTTTTTTAAATATTTATATATTTCTGTTTTCCAATTTGTAATGTTGAACATTAGTAACAATAAAAATTTAAGCAACCAAAGTCAAACAGTGTGTTTGATTGCTAAGTGATTACAATATACCTAGCATTCGACAGGTATAATAATAAATAAATAGTCTTAAAATAGTAAATAGATAATAATAAATTAAAGTAAAAAGAATATTAATAAATAATCAAATAATTAAAAAGTTGATAATAATTAAGAAATTAGAATAAAAGAAAAAGATTAGAAAAGAAGAGAAATTACTAAAAATATCAAAGAAAACTAAATCAAGAGAATGTTAAAAGTTACATGATTGATTATTTGATGACAAGTGGAATCTATGCACAAAACTTTTTTCATGGATGGGCAAGAAGAATTCTATATAATGAAGGTGGAGAGAGAAGTGTGATAACTCTTGCTTGGGAAATTGATGGAAAAGCTAGGAAGCTGGCATAGGTAGTTGATTGAGGGCAGGAGAGCACTCAATCATGATCACTAAGAGGTTGGTTGGTTGGGGAGTCGTCCCCCACTCTCTGTTGGAGCACGGTTGATCAAATATTGGAGCACAATGATTTGATATTCATGGTGTTGTAAGTAAGTTGAATCCTTCAACTCTTAGGTAATGCTATAAATAATCATAAGTCCTAAATAGACATTAACAACCATTTAGTTATGATATGGTTGTAAGGTCGTTATATTAAGATGTATTGTAAATGTACCATTGATGTACAAATGAATTGATTCGACTTGGTGCATTTTCCGTCATGTTTCTGTCTTTTTGATTTTCTTGATTATTTTCTTGCTATGTATTTTTATCATGTGGTATCAGAGCACATTTATGATCTAATGGCCTTGAGCATCTGCCATTGTTGGGAGATGTTGACGAGTCAATTCATATGTACATCAATGGTACATTTATAATACATATCAATATAACGACCTCACAACAATATCATAACTAAACGATTGTTAAGGTCTATTTAGGACTTATGATTATTTCTAACAAACCCCCCTGCAATCTTAAGTCCAAATGTATCATCTCAACAACAAGGACTAGTCAAAAGCTGATAAATCTTCAACCTATATCTCATGGTTTGAAATCTCATGAGCATTGATGAAGATCTACCCGAAAAACCTTTATCAGGTGTGTGGATGAAACGAAGGCTCAAGAACTAATAAAGGAATTTCATGAAGGAATATGCAGAGGAAATTTTGCACCAACCACTACTGTCACCGAATAATAAGAACTGGGTACTATTGGCCATCAATTTTTAAAGATTCATATGTGATGGTGAGGAAGTGCCTTTCCTGTAAAAAAATCTTAGGAAAGATGAAGAGGTCTGCAATGCCTTTGCAACCTATATTGGTCGAACGGTTGTTTTCACAATGGGGGATAGATGTAATTGGGCCAATAAATCCAAAATCATGTAAAGGACATGTATACATTCTCACCGCCACAAATTATTTTACAAAATGGCAGGAAGTAGTGGCATTAAAAAAGGTTGATTATGAAGAATTGATAAAGTTTCTCAAAGATAATATTTTATCAAGGTTTGGGGTACCTGAAAAATTCATCACTGACAATGGCTCAATCTTCATTGGATCAAAGTTTACTGATTCTTGTGAGGAATATGGTATTGTGATGGGGAAATCATCAAATTACTATCATCAAGGAAATGGACTTGCTGAATCAACACACAAGACATTGATTCAAATTCTAAAGACAACAATTGATCAAATCAAAAGAACTGACATTTAAAATTGATAGATGCTTTTTGGGCAAGCAGAATAACACCAAAGGGTAGCACTAGAATATCCCCTTATGCACTGGTCTATGGAAAAGAAGCCAAACTGAAACTAAGTCTTGAATTGAATGATTTGACTTATGCAGTAAATATTGAAGACATAGAAAATACTCCTCCTTTACAAAAGAGATTGAATCAATTGTTGAAGTTAGAAGAAGAGAGAGTCGAAACATTAAAGAAAATTTGTCAGAGACAACAAAATGTCAAGAAGTATTTTGATCAAAGTGCAACAATAAATAATTTTCAAGAAGGTGAATTGGTACTACTCTGGAACAAAGCAAAATAAAATCCATCAATGCATGCAAAGTTTGAAGCACCCTGGATCGGGCCCTACCTGATTGAAAATATTTTAATTTTCAACTCGCACATGCTCAAGGATATAAAGGGAAAAGTTTTAATGTTGCCTGTCAATGGGAAACATTTGAAGAGTTTCTTTGCTTGATTTTTTCTTCTCACCTATACATAGTTTGTTTTCTTTGTTTTGTATATTCTCACCTTCTAGACTCTATATCCCAATGGAGAAGGTAACTGGTCTTGAGATTCTAGATTCTTGATAACCGGTAGGGGGTTATCATCCCACAGTTGGAGATAGCTGTTGAACCTTATAACTTCTTTGTTCTTTTTATTATTATTTTGCACTTGTATTTTCCCTAAGTATGTTTCCCTCCCTTAATTTTCATTCCCATATCTTACCTCCATGAATTATACCTTTTCCATACTTAGTTTATTTTTCATTCACGGGTTGGTGGACTCGCAGACTCACGACATATCACTTTTCTCTCTCGGCCTCTTCCCAACACTTAGTTTATTTTTAATTTTGCGGACTCACATATTCATATTTTCATTTCTTTGTATCTCCCGTCCTCACAAATCCGTTTGACAAGCATCTATACTTAGCCATTTTTTTTATCACCATGGGCTCGCATTTTCAGTTGAAATATCCCACTCCGCGACCCCGCCATGACGTGTGCTTCCTCTTCATAATTCTTGAGTCATATTAAATGCTAATTCTACGAACTCAACTGCTAAATTAAATTCTGAAAAGGCCGTTATTAATGATGTTTCGATCGAGGCAAATCTCATTTATTTCAGGTTAATGTTATCAATCAAGGATCTAACGTAAAATATTATTTCACTGTTTTGAGCGACATTATGGAGAAGTCTATCAGCTTGTTGAAGATGGCCGAAAGAAGACAACAATTTTGCGGGGATACCTTAAATCTATTCGCCAGAGAAGATCACAATTACCACTAGTCGAGGGCATATCGGTATTATTCAACGCTTCCAAACATAGATAATACTAAAGTTTGGACATCAGGAATAACTCTCGCTGGTTGTGTCCTTGACATTTTCGAATGCAAATATATTGTCACCTAGTGCATTGAAAAATTTGCCCAGAACAAAAGAACCATTCCTTTACAAAGTGGCTCCCTTGTTTCATTAGCGCCTTCGGTCTTCAAGAAAATGTTAAAGTTACCAGAGATGAACTTAATATATAAAGGAGAAGATGCCATAAATTTTCTTAGAGGGAAAAATAATGGAATCGAGCTCTTGTAGGAATATCTACAAGACCCTACTACGATGCCGGAAGACCTGTCTAGAATCCAGGTTATTTCTTTAAAGGATCCCTATCGAGAAATTGATTGGTTCTTTACTAGAGTTATGGGTCAGGATTCTACAACAACTATTCCCTGGCTGGCCCTGTATATTTTATATTTTACAGTTCGTTAAAATGTTGTTTTTGATTGGGATAATATCATATCAAAGGAAATTTCTGCACAATTAATGAATTTTAGAAGGGAGAAAAAGTTTTATATGGCATCTTATCTGGTATTTTCTATCACGCATTGTGACGCAGATCCCCCACCTCAGTAGGGTCTGCTGACCTCCCAGCCTATGGATCTTCGAAATTCTCTGAGCCGAAGTGGCTCCTTGGTCCCCACTGGAACCTTCAACTCATATAAACCACATGTCTCATTTTACAAACCCCGCATGTGTGAGCAAGCACTAGGCACAAGCTCTTCCCACGCGACCACCGATGGTGACCATGAGCCTAAACAAAGGCGCGTCGCGATTTCAGGACTTCTGTTGCGAGTCACCCCGACTCCTCTAGTTCCCAAAACTCCGAAATGGGCTAACAATCCCTAGCTCCCCCCTTAAATTCTTCATTGACGTGACCTCCAACTGCGATCTAGGGCCCAAATTTCGAGCGTTTCAGGACTTCGCTTATCGAGAACTTGCGAAGTAGTTCTCTCCCCTTCTCCCAAAATGCGAACCCAAGATGACCACTATGCCAAATTGACGATCCTCGTTTCCCGTGATTTGATGTTCCAGATTCTTTCTTCACAAATCGAGATTTTGTGACTCGCGATCTTCAAAAACAACTTCCTCCACACTCTTTCGACTTTTGAAATGCCGATATTTCAGAGCACCAAATCAACGGATCACACTCCTTTGGATTTGATGGCTACCCTTTCTTCTGGGCTTGCGAGTGTTGAAAAGACACTCAGCCTTATCCTCTCCGTGGATCTATTGTCCAACGGTCCACATAGATCAGTGTTTCTCCCTCCGAGAATTCCAACTGTCCGTCGAGGTTTTCAATGGTTTCTCGCCAAATGACTCGGTGTCAACCCTCCCGATCTTGATTCTACGTGGTGACTTCAAAACTTGTCTTTCCTTTGAAATTCTCCATGTCTCTATCCTTCTTGAGCTTGATTCTCACTGCAAGCTCAAGGATTCTGAGGGATCTTGCACGCACTCCTTGCGGCTTCCACGATAACCTTTGGTTATCCAACAACTCCAACTCTGCACACTCCTTGCGAAAGAAGTTATTCAACCACACCCTTGGTTGGAAAAGTCTAAGACTCTTCTCAACATGCACACACCTTGCACGACTCTGTGCTATACTTTCACTTCTACTGATATAAGATCAACGATATCTCTCCTGAGTTTTTCTGAGGTAAAACTCAACATTCATCGACGCACTCCTTGCGGACTTTCATTTCAATCCTTCAATGAATTCTCATGAAGAGAAACGATTGAAACTCATACTCTTCTCATAGACTTCATACATTCAACATGAAATCACATACATATAGCATTGAAACAAATGCATAACAGAGACTAGAATTAAACTGTAAACATACCATTCAATAGATGCATACAACAACCATAATACACCAAATAATTGGGTCAAAGCATTCTTATATTAATTCAAGTGCTTCTGTACATGGTCTACAACAACAACAACTATCTGCTCATACAACTTCTAAAATCTTTGTTCTTCTCTGCTCTCTTTTTCTACAACTTATACAATGAAATGATAATACAATACCATCTACGAGGGAGTCTTCTTGACTTTTTCCCTCCTACAACCTTAAGCTATATTATCAAAATTAAGGACTACAACTACTTTACATTTATTACAATAAATGTCCACAACCAGCAGATGAGAGCGAACACTCAATATCTGTATTACAATCCCCAAAATATTAAAAGCAATTACATCTTTTCTGATATTACATTAATGTGCCATCCTTTGAAATTCAAAATATATTCAAATGCACGATGGTGTATATCCATCTGTCCTCCACTCACGCTTGCTGGTGATGCTCCTACATCACATTGTCATATTTTTAAAGATCTGAGTGTTGGAAAAAGAGTAAATTCAAATATTGACCCTGTGACTATGTGGTATCAAGCTCTCTAGAGGAAGAAAGTTATCCATTATTTTTATGAAGTTTACAATGATTTTGTCTTCGAGTTTAAGAAATTACTTTTTGGGGAAGATACTTCCATGATTTCATTGGAAGCATCAAGATTTTTGGATAAAAAGGGAATTATGGAGAAAATGGATAACTACAACATCATTAGGATTTCTTGTTCTCATGAAAATCCTATATACCTCCCTTATTATGTGCCAGACAAGTTGTTTATCATAGAGGTGGCGAGGCAATATAGGTTCTGGTTTCATGCTTTTTATGAGAGAAGGAAAAATAATTCATTCCTCTGCCTTGGAAAGTGGGTGAAATTATCTTAAGAACAATTCCCAAAATTGATGAATATGCCTCTTACTTTAACTAGTTTAATTTGAAGTTTGCAGAAGAGATCAAAGGGTTTGACCCTAACAACCTTTCTTATAATCACATGGTAGCAGTTGGGCTCAATCCCATAATGATCAATACACTCATATTTGGAGAAGAAGAGGGTGACAGTCATGACCCCCTTGTTCAGGGTGTTAATAAATATTCTAGCGACATAGAAAACATTGTGAGCACTACTGAAGGTCACAAGCAAATATGTAAACCCTCAAGTGAAAGAAAGGCTCAGTCACCTGATGTTTCTCACATAAGTCTTTTGCCCTAGGTAAATCCTCAGTCTATAACAACCCAACAAAGAAAAACTCCAAGTAATAATTCAGGTGATGGTGGAGAAAGGAATCCTACTCAAGGAAGTCTAGAAAACCCTCATAAATTACAAGTAAAAAGGAAAAGGGTCAATTCTCAACAAGAGGAAGAAAAACAAAATGTAATTGAAGATGATATTTTGCTTGATAATATGGACTTACATGTGGATATTGAAAATATCTGGTTTTGAGATGATGAAGAACACGCCCAAGAAAATGTACAGTTCGTTGCATTAGCCGTTCAAGATGAAGTCTTCTTTGATGAAGAAACATTTTATGTGCAAAATGTTTTATTTGATAAGTCTTCAAAGAAATTGACCTTTGAAAGAACCTTGAAGAATAAGAAAGGAAAGTCACGATCCATCATCGATACTAAAAAGATGTTGCTGTCAAAACTATCTTCAATTCATAGAATCATAGGGGATGCATTGGACATTTCAATAGTTAATAAGGAGGAATAAAATCTCATACTTAAAGAGAGAGTCAATGAATTGGAAGCAAATGTCATGCCCCCACCTATATTGGCTACCCAAGTCACCATGATACAACCTGACACAACTCTTCAAGGAACTCTAGAATCAAATATGAGAGTAAAAGGAATTTCAAGCTTAATCATTGTTACTCGACACTTTGTTAAAAATAACATAAAGAAAAGAATGTCACTCATTTTAGATTTATGGGACTCGGGGAAAAGTTTTTTTGTTCTCTGACGCACAATTCAAAGCACTAAAGAATATTTGAATGCAGATTTGAAAAATGATGAAGGATTCTTCAGAGATGGGGTTGCTATGTTTGTAATGAAAGTCTTGGCAATGACGAACCATAGAAGAAAACATGAAGATTTTCCCTCCCAGAGTCGTATAAAACAATTAAAGACATGTTGGATTAAAACGATCAATACATTAAAGGGGTTGTTAAATAAATTAAAGGAAATGTCACGGAAAATGACTGAGGCATACTCAAAGATTATTGGTTTGGATATTGCGGGCTCCACTATTGAGGTTTCAGATCCAAACTTAATCTCAAATTCAATGATCATGAGCATAAAGCAATTTGAGGAGCAAGTTGAAAATCTGAAGAAATCATCGACCAAAAAATTTGATAGTATGGTTGAGTATACTTATGATGACATTGATAATTGACTTGTTGAGTATACAAATAAAAATGAGGACATTGAGACTATAATGCATAATTTATCTATTGACCATAGGGAAATTGAGAGTGAATTGCTAAGTATCAAAGTAATGTAAGAAGTAATCGTTTCCCCATTAAAGAATTATATTTAATAATGGCTAAAGAAAGCTATAACCAAGATTATTGAGTTTCCTAGAAGCGGTGACAATCAACCACATAACCACAACATGCAAAGATATAAAAGGTGCACCAAAAAACAAATGAAAGAGAGAGATTCCATCATAGTAAGTCCATACTGATTACATACCTTCTTCCTTATTAGATTTCATACATTTATATTTATTCTTTCATTGGAAAAGTGTAACCGAATTCTGATAACGTCCTCCTTGTCTTCTTTCCAAATCCTATTGCTCGTGCTCCACTCCATGTTCTTCTCTTCATCATATTTCTTGTAAATATTTTTGTATGGTCCATGGGAGCCCCAATCCTAGTCCGTTTATGGACAAACACATTTAAATTTCAAGCATTGTGACAAACATTATCATTTTTGAGAAATCCCAGAGAACTAAGTCGAGATCAGTTTTGATTGTATTTTATAACTCTTAGTTTTTAGTATAGAATATTTGAAGTCGATCTATCAAAATCTTCTTTTGAGCTTAATAAGTAGTACTCTTTCAAATTTCTCTTATGCTATTGGACCATTTCTTTTATTTGAATGTGATCATAATTTTTATTAAACTATGATGGATGTGAGGATTCTATTACTTTATATATTGTGTGGTGTTTGAGGTTCCTGGTCCATTTCTCAGGAATAATCTCTCTCTATATCTTTTATTTTTCAGTATTTTAAAGTTTATTAAGCCATAAAGAGTCAGATACAGTCATTTGACAGAGTCCCATATCATTTTTGATATAATATATTAAAATAAAATCATAAGCCAAAGAGGAGTATCACCTCTTTAAAAACACAGGGGGATTCATATCCTTGTGAGGTTGTCGTTTCGGTCTTGATAGATTCAAACGTCAACCGAACTTTGAGTGATGTTTTTAGGAGCAGAGACCCAATTCCGTGCTCTCTTGTCCAAATTATAGATACCGTTATTGTAATAATTACCCAATCCAATTAGGCATTATACAATATTACTCTTAGTGAGAGAGAAAATGTTGTCTTAAATTTTTAAAAAGACAAAATATATTATATTGATTTTAATTTTTCATCTAGTAAATGTTGAGAGAGAGAGGAAACTTGTCAAGATGCAAACTTCTTTGAAGATGTGAAAATATGAGATTAGTATGTAGAGAAATTTGATCCTTTTGAATTCTAGATACACTTAAAGTTAAGATATATTTATATTGGTTAAGTTCTGAAGTTAACGTGTTATGATGATCAAGTACACAATTTTAAATTGAAGATATTTGTTAACAAATTTTCATATTGGATAATTATTCTCAAGGACATTAATAGTGATGTAATCATGTAGAAACCTTCTTTTCAAAGATGGATAAAAACTCTTAATTTCATCATTCCACCATACATGGAACTTGGATTACGACAAAACTTTAAACTTTAATTAGATCACTAGAAATAGGATCCTTTTGTTACTAAATTAATTTACCCCAAAAACAATGCATTACAATAAATTTTGATATTAAAAATAACACTTGTGTTGTTTTTGTTTAGTGTTTATTTTAAATGTGTCCATTAGTTATTCAAAATTTATTTTTCCTAATTATCTATACAAATGAAAAATGTAGTCATATATTAAATCTAGCACCAAAATCACCATATCAAAATTATGAAAGTGTTGCTTGTTGGTGTTAAACTTGCTATCTTCTTAAATTGTTTAAATATTTATTTTTTGACCATAATGGTTGCCACAAAATATTTTGTTGGCCACCCTACAATGTTATAAAGATTGGCTTAATATGGGTGTATAGATGGACAACTATGGATGGGTAGAAAGCTAACTAGTGCCTAAATTATATTGAGGCATATTCTTAGCTCAACGACATATGTATCTTTTCTGTAATTTTGAATGGCATACATGTATCTTATGTATCTTTTCTGTAATTTTGAATGGCATACATGTATCTTTTCTATAATTTTGAGTAGACGCTTTAGAGGGCTCTCAGTGGGAAGCATAGTAAACAAAAGTCATTGCAAGCAATTTAATGCAAATATAGAATTCCACCACCTAGAACAAAATCTTGGTGATCCACTATCATTTTTCTTCCACTCTTTCCACAAGCACCTCTTAGATATCTCAAGGAGAAACCTAGAAGGTGAAGGGTATACCCAAAAACATAACATTTTCTCGGGTTATATCCAATATCAACTTTGAGAGCCCAACCAACAAGATCAACATTGAGAGGCCAACCAATCATGTATAGGTTTTTAGTTTTTATTTATAACATTATGTCTTAGCCCACTAGGTGTTGGAGTTAGAAGCCATTAGAAGCCACACAAAAAGCAGCTAAATAATACATGGTGTGTTTCCACATGAGCACCATTACTATATTATCATTTAAGGAGTCGTACATAATTTATGGTTGTTAAAAATATGACCAACATTCAACTGAAGGAGAGGGATCCCATAAATTAGGCCCATACTAACTTTATAACCATTCATATACCCAAGGGCCTCAACAACCAAAACATACAAAGTGATAGTCAAATCCATTGTTGATAGATTAAATTAAAGATCCACACCCACTCATATTTGCTTTTAATAAACAAAAAGATTGAGGTATTTTCTTTTAACTGTAATTTTCACTTCATTGATACCAATGTGCTGCCTATATGTATTTCCATGAAGGTTTGTTGCATTGTTCTTTCAACATAAAGTAAAAAGGAACATTGACAATAAATATTCTGAATGGGACGCCAGAATTGGTTGAAAACAATTTGCAACTCTCTTAAAGTGACTGCTTGAAAGCTTAACAAAATATGGACTTCAAGCTTTATATAGTTTGTTAGTAAGGTTGCTCCATTCCAATGGGCTTATAAATATGGATAATAAATCATCCTACGATGGTAGGAAATTTTCTATCCCATTCCATGAAGAACACTACTGAGTTGGTTGGTTTTTATTTATTTATTTATTTTTATTTTTTTTCAGATTAAAAAAATTGTATGGCTCCATGGAATCAACCCATTCCAAGAAGCATTTTTTATTGATTCCATAGATCCAAACAATTTTGTAAATCCAAAAAAAGAAAACCAACTTAATGACATTCGATAATGACTACACAATTAAGTTTCCTCCCATTGTCTAGAGGTCAACTGTGAAGATTGTCAAAGAAGATAAAAAACTACAACTGCAAAACTTGTCAAAGAAAATATATAATTCCACAACCTAGAACAAAATCTTGGCGATCCACTATCATTTTTATTCCTCTCTTTCCACAAGCACCTCTTAGAGATCTCAAGGAGAAACCTAGAAGGTTAAGGATATACCCCAAAACATAAAATTTTCTCGGGCTATATCCAAAATCAACATTGAGAAGACAACCAACCAAGATCAACATTGAGAGGCCAACATATTGATTAATTGGGTTGGTTGTCATTGATGTCAACCCTTGAAGAAAGTCTGGTAGCGAATTTCGGTAGTACAATGATTTGTGTAATGGACCCAAGTTTGTTTGATGGATAATGGTATGAGCTTTGATATATTTGTAGGTAAGACTATTCTATATGGATAATACATGTCATGCCATTTTTAGTGGTATGTGGAACGTCACATAGCTCCTCAAGGTTAGAGAGTTATGGGCATGTGAAATTGGACAACCCTCATGAGTCATCTAGAAGCCCCAAAAGGTCAAAGTAGAAGTGGTCTTGAAACTAGTCTAAAACATGTGTTTCAGGTAAAAGCGTCATAAATTATTCATAACAGATCCAAATTCAGTAAAACCAAATATATTGGTTAGAGTACAGTCTGTAGTATTACGTGTACAATTTTCAGATCCATACAACAAATATGCTATGCAGGGCACACTCGACAAGTTCACTCTCTAGAATAAGCCAAAATTCAATAAGGTATGCCATTTTTTCTAGAAATCCTTTTCTAAGAGGATCCAAGTAGTGAAACCTGAAGGAATAGCATAAAAGACACTGAAGAACATTGTGTACTATTTTTAGATCTTTATTCATTACAAGTACATATTTATGATTATTGCAAGTTAGGGTTGTTGACTAATAAAAAATTAGTCATGTGAGACTAAAGTAAAGTTTGATGAAAATGCTAGTCTCTTGTTGTTAAAGTTAAGGAAGGTTTGCAGGTATGTGATCATATACACCAGGTCTATGACAGAGTTACAAATCAGATTTGGATGATGAAATTGATGAGGGCTTTTGGTTGAGGTACATGTTAGGTACATGGTTGGGACAAGTAGTTGATGAGTTGGCACATACATGAGGTGTATAGTTGATGATGTTGGTACATCTTGATGAGTCACAATTTATGTGTATTTGATGCATGATTGGTACAGGTTGGTGCATGTTTGATGCACTTGTTTATGGTACAGGTTGATTATAGGTTGTTTGGTATAGGTTGTTACAGGTTGGTTGGCTGTAGGTCAGTGGTACAGGTTGTTACAATGGTATATCGCACAGTGATAGTGTGACAGTGGTTCCATCATTCTACTTCTACGTCAGGGCAGTTGGATGGGGCAAGGACAAGTGGTTGTAGCCGGAAAACATAGGGGGTTGTAGCCTCCTTTTGGTTGTAGCCAGAGAATTAGGGAGTTGGAGCTTCCCTCAGGTAGTAGCCAGAGAATTGGGGAGTTGGAGCTCCCCTCGGGTTGTAGCCTAAGAAACTAGGGGGTTTGAGCCTCCTTCTAGTTGCAGCTGGAAAACAAAGAAAGTTGGTGCTTCCAATGAATGTAATTCTTAAAGACATATAAGAAAAAACATTCCGTGATTTTTTCTCGCTTTGGGTTTCCACGTAAAAATAATGGTGTATTGTGTATGTGTATGATTGCTCATTCGTTCATTGTTTATTTACTTTGCAACTATTGTATGATAATGCTACATTGATATAACACTTTCATTTTCTGGATTAGATTGCTCTATTACTAATTCACCCCCCCTCTCAATAATCCAACAATTGGTATCAGAGCCAGTTCCTTCAGAAATCAGTTTAACCACTGAAAGGTAGATCATGGAGAGCAACAACATGTATAAAAATGGAATACCATAGTTGATGGACATAAGTATGCATTTTGGAGCAGAAGGATGAAAACATATATTCAAACATAGGGATTTGAAATTTGGTAATCAGTTGTAGATGGATACAAAGAACCAACAGTTCCGCCTACAATGAAAGAGCAATAAAACTCGGGAAAAATAATTCCAAAGCCACAAATGCACTTCTGAATGGTCTTTTTGAATCAATATACACCAAAGTTATACATTGTGAATATGTTAAAGTGATTTGAGGAGAAAAGAAGTTTTCCCAAAACCGGAAATCTTGCGTCGATGCCCTAAAAAAAACGTTGGCGGACGCTGCGTTTCTAGGGTTTTAAGTTGCGTCTCGCCTGAGAGGCCATGGCGGCGCCAGGGGGTGGGGGCTCGGCCCCTCCTCCGCCGAATCGGTGCAAAGAAGCCTTTGCAAGGCTGGTTACGAGCTGCGGGAAGAAATCTATGGCCCCTGCCATTCCGAAATTCATTAAAAAGCTCGAGGATATTCCCGAAATAGCCCTCCCGGATGAGAAACCTATGCAGATCGCCCTGGCATTAGCKCAGYGTGGTCTCGTGGGTCAGTTTATGGGCCTATGGCCATCCACTAAAACCACTGACGATTGGATCCAGAGGAACTGGAAACCGAATCTGACACAGGGAGTCACCTGCTACCCTGTTGGCAGAGGGTTCTTCGTTTTCGAATTCATCTCGGAAGGGGACCGCGACCTAATTTTTAGGAACGGCCCCTATTTTATGGGATCACAAGGTCTATATTTGAACAAATGGTCCCCCGATTTTGACCCCATGATGGATACTCCCAAAGAAGTTCCAGTGTGGGTCAGGCTACCCAACCTCCCGA
>ML786158.1:288571-304304 GCA_009831015.1 Picea engelmannii | reverse complement strand
GACAGATCCCGGCATGTAATAGATTAGGATTTAGTTACTGCAAGTCCAGATCGATAGTATTAGATCTGTTGAATATGTAAGGGTTGCAGCCCTCTCTGCTATTATCAATAAAACGACTCATATCCGATTTTGTTAAAAAAAAATATGTTAAAGTGATTTGGTACAAGATTCAAAATATTTATGAAGGAGATTCAAAAGTCAAAGCAGTAAAGCTTCAAACTTACAGAGGTCAGTTCGAACAACTAAAGATGAAGGAAGATGAGAATATTGCAGCTTAATTCTTACGAGTCGATGAAACATAAATACAATCATAGGATTGGGAGAAGAAATTAAAGAATCTGTAATTGTTTAAAAGGTACTAAGATCTCTTCTTATAAGATTTGATCCTAAGATATCAACACTAGAAGAAAGAGAAGATCTAGACTCAATAAGCATGGACGAACCACATGGAATCTTCACAACATATGAAATGAGAACTGAACAGGAAAATCTAGATATAAAAGAAGCAGCTTTCAAAGCATCCAAAAGGCCAAAGCAAAAGGGAAAGAAAAAATAAAAAGAACATAACAACAACAGTGACATCTCGTAAGATGATGAAGACATGACCAACTTTGTCAAAAGATTGAACAAGGGAACCAATGACAGATATAAAGGTAAGTTTCCATTGATTTGTTTTAATTGTGATGGTATTGGTCATTTTGCTAACAAATGTCCTCATAAGAAAAATAAGAGGAATGATGAAGATTACTCAAATAACAAACAAACATATAAAGGAAAAAGAACCACAAAGAAAGCTTTCAAGAAAAACTTATGCACCAAAGAATACATCTCCTCATTAGATGAAGATGAACTCAGTGACAGTGAGACATAAAGAGTTCTATTCATGGAAGTAGAAGAATATGATAAAGAAGAAACCAAAGAAGAATATGAAGAGGCAGAAGTTGACTACCGAGAATAATTGTTGTGTGCCATAGAAGTTATAAGAAGAGAAAATAAGAAAAACAAGAAGCTACAAGAAGAACTAGACAAGAAAAAAGACACTCAGGAACTAGAACAAATGATCACAAATTTGAAGGTTCAAATAGAAGAAGATAAAATAATTGAAGAAGCACTAAAAGAACACCTAGAAGAAGAGACATGATCATTGAAAATTTGAAAGAAGAGATTGTCACATTAATAAAGGATCTTCAAAAGAAAAATATGCATAACAACTTAAAAGTTTTGGATGACATTATCAGCAGTCAAAAGCCTCATCATGACAAGTCTGGACTTGGATAGAATCAGACAGAAAAGGGATCAAGCTCCAAAACAACAGAACAAGAAACATATCCAAAACGATATGCAGAAAAAATCAAAGGGGATATGAAGACCTACAAGGAAGATTACACAGACACTCCTCCACCAAGAAGATTTAGATTGCAGAATCAACGACCAACATAAACATATAGGCGTCAAGAAGAAGAAGGATTAATAAGAATAAATCCTTTTAGAAGATCTTCAACTCCCAGGTATCAAACTATCTTTTTTGGTTTATGTTATGCATGCAATGATTTTGGACATAACGCTATGAATTGTAGAGCTAACAACATGAACATAAAAAACTTTAAAAGTCACACACAAAAGGGTTATCCAAGAAGGCCCAGTGAAACACAAAGAAGAAGTTACAATGGGTTTGAATCATTGAGCACTGAAGTGGAATGCTACAAGTGTAACAAGTTTGGACACATGGCCAAATATTGCAGAATGACAGTCCCTCCTAGAGAGCCACAACATAACAACAAGATTCACAGACATGAACCTCAAAAGAGAACATGGATAAGAAATCATAATCAATATAGCAATGAAGAATGCACACTCGCTCTACAAGCTAAGAATAAGAAACATGGTTGTTATGTTGAAAATGGATGTTTAAAACACATGATAGGTGATAAAGGCAAGTTTCTTACATTAAGAAAGGAAGAGATGGATCATTCTCCTTCGGAAATGATGATTTAGCTAAAATCATTGGAAAAGGCACAGTCAGAATTGGAAACAAGAATGCCAAGGAAGAAAATGTTCTACTAGTAGAAGATATGAAACATAATTTTCTAAGTGTAATTCAAATGTGTGAACAAGGTCATAAAATTACTATTGATTCACAAAAGTGTGAGATAAGAAAATAAGGTTTAGGAAAATTGATTGCAACAACTGCAAGAACTTCAAGCAACATATATGTACTAAGTGAAATTGGAAATGAAAAGTATTGTCTAGGAAAGGAATATGAAGGTCGGATAAGACACAGAAGAATGGGTCACATACACTTTGACAACCTTTCCAATGTCAGCATAAAGGAAGCTGTTAGAGAAATGCCCCAGATCACGAAACCAACCAACACTTTATGTAAACATTGTCAACAAGGAAAGCAAACAAAGACCAGGTTCAAATCAAAGGAATACTCAATGATAAGACCACTGGAAATTGTGCATACTGATCTAGTTGGACCAACTACAACAAAGGGTTTAAAAGGTGAGAAATACTGTATGTTATTAGTTGATGATTATACAAGAATGACCGCAGTTTGATTTCTCAGGAATAAGTCAGAAGCTTTTGAAAACTTCAAGGTCTATAAGGAAATGGTTGAAAATGAAATGGATTCAAAAATTAAATGTTTGAGATCTGATAATGGAGGAGAGTCCACTTCAAAGGAATTTATGGAATACTGCAACAAACATGGAATACAAAGGCAATTATCCGTTGCTCGGACACCTCAACAGAATGCAGTTGTTGAAAGAAAGAACAAGACAGTACAAGAAATGGCTCGAACAATGCTAATGGATTCCAAATTGACAGATATTTTTTGGACACATGTAGTGCATACAACAATTCACATTCAAAACAGAGTAATGCTCAGAAACAACACTGACAAAAGTCCCTACGAGGTATGGAAATGAATACCAACAAATGTGAAGCACTTCAGAGTATTTGGAAGCAAATGCTACATCAAAAGAGAAGATGGCAGAATGGGAAAGTTTGACTCTCATGTGGACAAATGAGTACTTGTTGGTTACTCACGTACAAGAAAAGCATACAAGTGTTACAATCTGAGGTTGAACAAAGTTGTGGAAAGCATCAATGTAACAATTGATGAAATAGATGGACAAGAATTAAAGGAAGAAGAAAATGAATCAATAGAACAAATTTACGAAGAAGAAGCCGAAGATGAAGAAGAAGTAGAAGGGGAAGATGAAGATGATTAGACAAAAGTAGAAAAGCAAGTTCAACAAGTGCCTAAAAAGACACCTAGAAAACAAGTACAGAAGAATCATCCTTCAAATTAGATTATCGGAAACAATGATACAGGAATTGAGAATAGAAGAAGAATTCGTTCGCCAGAACAAATGCACCTAGCACTCTTATCTACGATTGAACCAAATATTTTTGAAGAGGCCAACAAGGATCAATTCTGGAATAAGGCCATGGATGAAGAATTGGATCAAATAGAGAAGAATGACACTTGGGAATTGGTTCCAAGACCAAAGAATAAGAAAATGTGATTGGCACAAAGTGGGTATTCAGAAATAAATTGAATGAAGATGGACATGTTACAAGGAACAAAGCCAGATTGGTATGTAAATGACACACACAGGTTGAAGGAATCAACTTTGAAGAGACATTTTCCCTAGTTGCCAGAATGGAAGCAATCCGATTACTTTTAGCTTATGCATTCTCCAAGAATATTAAAGTGTATCAGATGGACGTGAAATCAACTTTTATGAATGAGGAACTTGAAGAAGAAGTCTACATCAAACAACCAAAAGGATTTCAGTTGTTAGAGAACGCATATTATGTGTGTAAATTGAAGAAGGCCTTGTATGGTCTAAAACAGGCTCCTAGAGCATGGTACTCTAGATTGGATAAATATCTACAACAGATAGGGTTCAGAAAAGGAAGTACAGACAACAACCTCTACATCAAGGTAACTCAAGATAGTATTTTATTAATTGAAGTTTATGTTGATGATATTATTTTTGGAAGTACTGATGACAGGTTAAGCCACAAATTTGCAAAGGATATGCATAATGAATTTGAAATGTCATTACTTGGAGAACTATCCTTCTTTCTGGGTCTTCAGATACATCAAAGCAACCAAGGAATTTTTATTTCTCAAACTAAGTATATCAGAGAAATGCTAAAGAAGTTTAGAATGGAAGATTACAAACCAATTATAACTCCTATGCAAACCAGTTGCAAGTTGAGCAAAGATGATGATTCAAAGTCTACATACCAGAGACAATATGGGTCAATGATTGGTAGATTACTATATGTGACAACATCCAGACCAGATGTAATGCAGGCAGTTGGACAGGTGGCACGATTTCAAGCAGCACCAAAGGAATCACATGTATTAGCAGTGAAGAGGATTTTCAGATATCTCAAAGGAACATAAGAGTTTGGATTATGGTATCCAAAAGGAAAGGATCTATCACTTATTGTCTACACAGATGCAGATTGAGCATGATGCATTGATGATCGACGAGGCACCAGTGGAGCAACATTCTACTTGGGTGAGTGTTTAGTATCATGGCTAAGCAAGAAATAATCATCAATATCCTTATCTACAACCGAATCAGAGTATATTGCAGTAACAACATGTTATGCATAGGTTCTATGGATTAAAAAAACTCTAACAGATATACAAGTTGAGTATGATGAGCCCATTCCAATCTATTATGATAATACAAGCGCCATTAGTATCTCAAAGAACCCGGTGATGCACTCAAAGACGAAGCACATTCCAATCAAGTATCACTTTCTACGGGAATAGGTTGTAGAGAAGAACATCAGAGTTGAGTATGTGGGCACAAAAGAACAAGTGGTAGACATATTTACAAAATCGCTTCCATGTGAAGCCTTTGAGTATCTTCGCCATAGACTCAGAGTAATTTCTACTCCAAAATGAATGTTTTTGAATGCTTATCTTATATGTCTTAGATTTACACGAGGAAGCACCATAGAGAGGAAAGTTCAGGTTGGGAGATCAATTTCAGGAAGAGTTCAGTCAGGGGAAGTATCCCCAAGGACAGTTCAGTTAGGGGGATCAACCCCAGATGGAAAGATACCTTTTCCATTGATGACAAAGGGGGAGAAATTTATTAGATGCAGAGCACATAGGCATGGTTCCAGGGGGAGCATGAGTGACATGAATTCAATATTGCATTAGAGTGTTTCCATCAATGCCAAAGGGGGATATTGTTGATTAATTGGGTTGGTTGACATTGATGTCAACGCTCAAAGAAAGTCCGGTAGCAAATTCTGGTAGCACAATGGTTTGAGTAATGGACCCGAGTTTGTTTGATGGATAGTATGAGTTTTGATATATTTGCAGGTAATACTATTCTAGATGGATAGTACATGTCATGCCATTTCCGATGGTATGTGGAACGTCACATAACGCCTCACGGTTAGAGAGTTATGGACATGTGAAGTTGGAGAACCCTCATGAGTCATCTAGAAGCCCCAAAAGTTCAAAGTAGTCAAAGTGGTTGCAAAGAAGAAATTATATAAATAATATAATGAAGTGATGAGTGTACTATAATTCAAAGTGGATACAAAAGAAATTATTTAAATAATAAAGTTAATGGAGAAATTACTAAGTGGACAAGTGGTTAGGAGTGGGTTAGCCCTAAAATAAGGAAAGTGGGTTAAGATGGTTAGAAGGTAATTTAAATAATAAAGTGAAATGATGAGTTTAATATAAGTCAAAGTGGATACAAAATAAATTATTTAAATAATAAAGTTAATGGAGAAATTACTAAGTGGACAAGTGGTTAGAAGTGGGTTAGCCCTAAAAGAAGGAAAATGAGTTAAGATGGTTAGAAGGTAACCCCTTAAGGAAGCTACATGAAAGTATAAATAAGAGGCAAGGGTATCTCATTTTTAATCACACTTGAACATATTGAATATCTACAAGTGACTGAGGTAACCAAATGATATCTAAGCTTAATTTTAGAGGGAAGTTGAAGTAAAGAAGGCTGAAATTCAAGGGAGGATAAATTCTTTTGATGATGCTTTCTAAGGTATGTTATTTACAGGTCATCTCACCATTTTCACAATAATTTTTTTTTCTAGAATGATTCAGACCGTGAAATTGGGAGGTTGTTGAGGAAACATAGCCAAGTAGCTATGATACAAATTGCAGCTTGTGGGTCGTTGCATTTTTGGAGTTACACTCCATGGAAAATAGGGTTTGTGGCTAGTCCTAAAACTAGTCTAAAACAATTGTTTCGGGTAAAACCATAACTTATTCATAACAGATCCAAATTCAGTAAGACCAAATGTATTGGTTAGAGTATAGTCTGTAGTATTATGTGTACATTTTTCAGATCCATACAATAAATATTCCGTGTGGGGCACGCTCTATAAGTTTGCTCTCTAGAACAAGCCAAAATTCAATAAGGTATGCCATTTTTGCTATAACTCTTTTTCTGAGAGGATCCAAGTAGTGAAACCTAGAGGAATTGCATAAAAAACATTGAAGAACATTGTGTACTATTTTCAGATCTTTATTCATTACAGGTACATAATTATGATTATTTCAAGTTAGGGTTGTTGACTAATCCAAAATTAGTCATGTGAGACTAAAGTAAAGTTTGATGAAAATGTTGTCTCTTGTTGTTAAAGTTAAGGAAGGTTCGTAGGTATGTGATCATATACACCAGGTCTATTACAAAGTTGCAAATAAGATTTGGAGGATGAAATTGATGAGGGATTTTGGTTGAGGTACATGTTGGGTACATGGTTGAGACAAGTAGTTGATGAGTTGGCACATACATGAGGTGTATAATTGATGATGTTGGTACATCTTTATGAGTCACATTTTATGTGTATTTGATGCATGATTGGTACAGGTTGGTGCGTGGTTGATGCACTTGTTTATGGTATAGGTTGGTGCGTGGTTGATGCACTTATTTATGGTACAGGTTGATTACAGGTTGGTTGGATGCAGGTCAGTGGTACATGTTGTTACAATGGTATATCTCACAGTGATAATGTGACAATGGTTCCATCATTCTACTTCTACGTCAGGGCCATTGGACGGGGTAAGGATAGGTGGTTGTAGCCACCTTCCGATTGTAGCCATAGACATTGTTGATAGATTAAATGAAATATCCCCACCCACTTAGATTTGATTTTGATAAATAAAAAGACCGAGGTATTTGCTTTTAACTATAATTTTCACTTCATTGATCCCCACCCAATTAGATTTGATTTTGATAAATAAAAAGACTGAGGTATTTGCTTTTAACTATAATTTTCACTTCATTGATACCAATGTGTTGCCTATCTGTATTTCCATGGAGGTTTACTTCATCGTTCTTTCAACATAAAGTAAAAAGGAATTTTGACAATAAATATTCTGAATGGGAAGCAAAAATTGGTTGAAAAAAATTTGCAACTCTCGTAAAGTGACTGCATGAAAGCTTAACAAAATATGGAAAAGGTGAACATACAAAGGCAAGGTGAACATACAAAAGCAAGAAACAAGCATACTAATAGTAGATTCATACAAAAAACTTTATAATGATATTCCAATGTTAAAAAATTACAACAATTCTATAATATTACATTTAACAATTTCAACTTTATCATAATCTAAACACCAAAAAACATAGTTGAAATAATAAAAAGTAGTCCACAACTTGTCCATCTTTTATGTCTTGAATATGCCACATACCATATTCCATTTGTGAACTTGCCTTCGACAAAACATCTACATCTTCATTCATTGCCATGTATATGTGATGAAAAGAGACAACATTAAAATTTGATGTTTCCTTTTTATAGGTTAAACTTTTCATAATTCCCAATATCAACAAACATGCAAAATAAAATTTCATAATTCAATATAACAAAAACTCACCATGCAAATATGAAATCTCTGGTATGTGATGTCCTCCTCCTGGACCAAAACCTATCTATAATGCCTCCCTACAAAAATGTCATGTCCACCTCCTAGATCCAAACCTCTATAAATGCTTGCATACAAAAGTTGCAATGCCTTCCTACAAAAGTTGCAAGCAATCAATATGGATTAATAGATGAACTATTTTAAACACATGAACATTCTTACATCAACAAGGAAGATAAATATAAATTACATAAAGACATTGATAAAAATAAAAATATAAAAATACAGTTGTGCCTACAATGCAACCTATCATAGTTTTTTACACACAAAATCAAGCATTCTATTATATTTTGTGACAAATTTCCAGAGTAATAATACATATACTAGACTCTAGAGAGATAATACATACACATGAGCAGTGAGAAATGATACTTAGAGAGGAATATATCTATCACTATCTCTATTGTACATACATAATTTAATCTCCACCTAAAAATGTATATGCACTCAAATACATCTCTTTTCCATAACTAATATTAAGGGAAGCTATAGATAATTTAAGAAGCTTGTAGACTGACAATCAATGCATGCAGAAGGCCTTGTGGCACATATAAGATAAGAAAAGGATGCGAGAGACAAAATATACACATGGCAACTCAACATAAAGAAAAATGTGGTGGCCAAATCACCATATCATCTTCATAGCACAACTTGTAATGCAAAAACTTCATTATAGTGTCAATGGAGAGGTAATTACAAAGAAACAAATGTAGCAAAAGATGTTCCTTACCTATTGTTTTGAAATTTGAAGACCTTGGAGGAAAATAGAAACATAGACAACCCATAAACATGTTTCAGTCTCGATAATGCCTCTGTAGCCTCAATACAAGACACAGTCCAATGCATTGGGTCAACTAAATTTCATTTAGTGCACCTTCATAAGTAGAAACAACAACCAGTGTGTTACTCAAAACACAGACAAAAAACAATATTGTAAACAAAATCCTTTTCAAAAACATTTGTATTGAATGGATTAATTTGTGATTGAGACAACTAGAGAATGATGGAAACGAAAGGCACTTTTTGCTAATTGGATTTATTCATTTTTACATACACAAAATTACGCAAAATTACATAGAATGGATTGTGATGTTTTCAGGATACACAAAATTACACGGTTGCACATGATTCGTTTCTTTCTCACCTAGGTGCCACTTTATGTGGATTCATGAGACACATTGTTTCACTTTATAGTGTTGAAGGAACATTTCATTATTATGGAAAAATATCATATCATCTATTTTTCATCACTTAGGAGGTATATTATTAGTTTGAGAAGAATCTTCAAATAACATCATTAAAATTTTACATGCACTAACTTTGTCTTTATTCACACATCTGCATAATTTAAAACATATTGATCGGTTTCCCTTAGACATCAGAGCTGTCATGCAGGGCCTATCCTCCCTATGGTACCTACTCAGAAGGTTCAATTCAGTCCTCGCATGTATGTCTCTTTTCCAAATATACGTCTCTTTTCACTAGAAGAAAAGTAGTTAAGGATGAAATCGAGTACATCTCTCAACCAATTCATGATTTCCCCCATGATGAAGAGAAGAAAACCCATGTTTCCTAGATTTGCCACAATGTAAAGGCCGATGAGGTTAGGTGGGCTAAAGTTGATGGCCCTGTATTCTCCCATGCCATATCGTCAAGTTCCTAGACATTATAGTTTCCTTCCAGTTCTCTCCTAAAGATGTTTGGGAGGTGTTGGTACAAACAATTGAGAAAAACATTTCATAATGGATAACTAATCCCTTTTTGAAATCAAGAATATTCACCAAGGTGCTTGTGCCCACCCCTGTTTATTATTCCTCCTACTAGGTACCCTAAATGATTGCCTACTTGAGGTTGGAAAATGAATCTAGAATTTTTATTTCGGCCAACAACATTGGAATAAAGGTTTTCATAGAGTCATTTGGGTATTCTATTGCATTATGAGAAACTATAGAGGTATGGGATCATAGAATTTTACATACAGACCAAGATATATGTACTAAGTGGGTTATCCAAGCTATGTAAAGGAATGAAGCTTGGAAGGTGATTTTTAAAAACTACATTTCTTTGGGAGTGTCTCTTGGAAAGGTCTCATCCTTCAAACCTTGGTAATCACCCCCACTATGATGAATTCTAAATGCTCTTTAGTGGCTTAGATTATTTGGAAATCCTGCAAAGCAATTGAACCATTTCTAACCTAGAAGAGGTATTTGAGGTTGGGGATCTCATTTAATGATCATTCTAGTTGGTGGTTACCAATATGACACAAGAAGGGAAAATATGATTGGAATTACTTGGTTTTCAACCCTCATACTTTTGAGGAAAGACATTAGTTTTTCCATGAATTTGTTTCATATCTAAGAAAAATCCTAGGTGACATGGCCATAGATGAAAGCTTGGTTTGGGGTGGCTCATCCGTACAGGGTCAAAATCTTGATTCTAAATTCACTCTTTATTAATTTGGGTCTTTAGCTCCCTTAAGTTTGGTAGCATGATTGGAAATGGAATAAATATGTGGTATTCTACAAATACAATCTCGTAGATGGTAACAAGTGACTTTCCCCAAATCCCATTTTGGATGGTTGACTAGATAAGATTTGAAGATTAAACTCAAAATTTAAAACTTGGATTTTTAGGTTCTATAAAAAGTGGAAATCTTTGATGAAACCCCAACATGATTTTTTTTTTCTTATGGGTTGCTTTTCTATTGGTAGGAGACCGACACACAAGGGGGGTCTCATCCCTTTGTGTGACCAAGTTGAAATAATCAATCATATTCACTAGTAATTTTACAAACAATTTACCTAAACAATTACTCATAGAAAACAAATTAATGTACCAATAAAAAAATTTCCATTAAAAATAATGTAAAGTGTTGAAAGATAGAGTATCTGATCTATTTCCCTTAGACATTAGATCTATCATGCAGGTCCTACCCTCTCTATGGTGCTTGCTCAAAATGTTCAGTTCAATCCTCGCATGTATGACTCTTTTCACTAGAAGAAAAGTATTCAAGGATGAACTATAGTACATCTCTTAACCACTTCATGATTTCCCCCATGATGAAGAGAAACAAACCCACGTTGCCTATATTTTTCACCTTGTAAAGGTTGATGAGGTTAGATGGGACAATGTGGATGGCCCTGTATTCTCCCATGCCATATCTTCAAGTTCCTAGACATTCTATCTTCCTTCCGGTGCTCTCCTAAATATCTTTGGTAGGTGTTGGTCGAAAGAGTTGAGAATAATATTTCATAATAGATAACTAATCCTTTTTTGAAACCAATAATATTCACCAAGGTCCTTGTGCCCACCCCTGTTTATTTTTCCTCCTACCAAGTACCCTCAATGAGTGCCTACTTGAGGTTGGAAAATGCCTCTATGCTTTTTATTTCGGCCAAAAACATTGGAATAAAGGTTTTCATAGAGTCATTTGGGTATTATATTGCATTATGAGAAACTGCAGAGGTATGGGATCATAAAATGTTACATACATACCAAGATCTATGTACTAAGTGGGTTATCCAAGCTATGGAAATGAATGAAGGTTGGGAGGTGCTTTTTTAAAAACTACATTTCTTTGAGAGTGTCTCTTGGCAAGGTCTCATCCTTCAAACCTTGGTAATAACCCCCAGTATGATGAATGCTAAAGGCTTTGTAGTGGCTTAGAGTATTTGGAAAACCTGCAAATCAATTGAACCATTTCTAACCTAGAAGAGGTCCTTGAGGTTAGGGATATCATTTAATGATCACTCTAGTTGGTGGTTACCAATATTGACACAACAAGGGAAAAATATGATTGGAATTCCTTGGTTTTCAACCCTCATACTTTTGAGGAAAGACATTAGTTTTTCCATGAATTTGTTTGATATCCAAGAAAAAGCCTAGGTGACATGGCTAGAGATGAAAGCTTCGTTTGGGGTGGCTCATCCATATAGGGTCAAAATCTTGATTCTAAATTCACTCTTTATTAATTTGGGTCTTTAGCCCCCTTAAGTTTGGTACCATGTTTGGAAATGAAATAAATCTATGGTCTTCACCAAATACAATCTCGTAGATGGTTACAAGTGACTTTCCCCAAATCCCATTTTGGATGGTTGACTAGATAAGATTTGAAGATTAAACTCAAAATTTAAAACTTGGATTTTTAGGTTCTATAACAAGTGGAAACCTTTTATGGAACCCCAACATGCCTTTTTTTTCTTATGAGTTGCTTGTCTATTGGTAGGAGACTGACACACAAGGGGTCTCATATTGTTTGTGTGACCAAGTTGAAATAATCATTCATCTTTGCTAGTAATTTTACAAACAATTACCCATAGCAAACAAATAAATGTACTAATAAACAAATTTCCATTAAAAATAATGTAAACCGTTGAAAGATAGAGTATTTGAAAATGTTGTAGACTATTTGATGACACATTAAGTACAAAAATGAATAAAATTCCAAAAATTGTATATCCATTAAGTACAAAAATGATTAAAAGTAATTTGATAAAGTTCTCATAAAAACAAACTAGAACTTACAAATGCAACATATATTATCTATGAATTATCATCATAATATGGCCGTGCGTTCTCCACCACTCTCTGCTCCAAATTGACCTATAACACATTTGAAATGCATATTAGAGACACAATTGTAAGTACTTATCATAAAAAAACTAATATTTAAAGAATTAAATTATGATGCATCTAATCATAGTTAGAAACTTTCAACCATGATTAATACTTGTGAATCCCCAACCGGAACATCTTCCAAAATGGAAGAAGGTTGGGTCATACCAAAGGTCCCCTCCAGGTACCCCTATATATGTCATACCAAAGGTCCCCTCCAGGTACCCCTATATATGTATAGAAGGGGTACCTGGAGGGGACCTTTGGTATGACATATATAGGGGTACCTGGAGGGGACCTTTGGTATGACCCAACCTTCTTCCATTTTGGAAGATGTTCCGGTTGGGGATTCACAAGTATATATATATATAATATATATATATATATATATATATATAGGGGTACCGAGAACCTTTGGTATGACCCAACCTTATTCCATTTTGGAAGATGTTCCAGTTGGCGATTCACAAGTATTAATCATGGTTGAAAGTTTCTAACTATGATTAGATGCATCATAATTTAATTATTAGTTTTTTTCATGATAAGTATCAGAAGAATAAAAAATAAATCACAAATTGATACAACTTACATCATAGAAGCAAAGAGGCTAGGAAAAATAATTGATCACAAAGATAGGTTGATCCGTGTCAAAGTAAGTTGTAATGACCATAAATATAACATACTTAGTAAATCTCCGATCTTAAAAGGGTCAAGAATATTTATAAATGAAGACCTCATTCCCAAAGACCAAACTGAATTAAGGAAGGAAGTTCAAAAGGTAAAAGAATCCAGGAAAGAAGGAAAATGGGCAATAATTAGAAATTGAAAAGCTATTGTTAGGGATAGAGACCAAAAGGATAATAATAAATAGGATTTTGGGACACTCGGGATCCTTTTTTGGAATTGTTGTGGCTTTCCATGGCGCAAAGGTCCTATGATAAGTTGGATCCCGAGTGATATTGATATTATCTGTCTAGTTGAAACTTAGGAGCATGAGGAGTCTAAGGTCCCTAGCATGGACGGATTTGTCTTGTGGTTGACATGGAACAAAAAATCCCACTGTAGAGGGATAGGAGGCATAACTTGTTATATTAGAAAGAGCATTTCTCCTCACATTCAACTTCATAAGATTGACCCCCTTAATCAATACATTTGGATAGAAATTTCACACACCAGTGCTAAGAAGATGTATATAGCAATTTGTTATTTTGCACCTATTAATTCTACTTTTTATAAGAAAAATAATCTAGATAAAAATTGTCCCTATAATAATTTAGAACAAGATATTTATAATTTGAAAAATGAAGGTAATATCCTCCTGCTAGGAGAATTTAATGCTAGGACTGCAACTAAACAAGCTACTCTTTTAAGTAATGACTCCAACCATAATCCTTTATGGCTAGATGTGGACCTTGTTTTATCTAATAGCTACAAAAGAAGCTCTGAAGACCTAATTGAGAATTTGTTTGGTACTGAGTTGGTCAATCTATGCAGCTCTCAAGATCTAATAATTTGCAATGGAGTAATGGACTGGCCAAACTCCAACCAAATGACTTGTATTCATGGGCTAGGTAGTAGTGTTGTAGATTATGTGATATCTGATATCCCCGTTTCCAACCAAATAACAACTTTTGACCTTTTAAATGACCATGAGCCCGACTTTGATCATAAACCTTTAACCCTAACTCTAAAATTTTCCATGCATAGGAGCACCATTGAAGAGAATTATGATAATCAAAGGAATTTGCGCTTTGACAAAAGTAAAGTTGGCATTTTCTTAAAGTATTTAAATAGTAAATTAAACCTCCTAACTTATATGAACAACATTGAAGAACTCTATCATAATTTTACAACTACCCTTTCCACTTCTATTAACAAGTTCTCTTTCGAGGTGTCCTATAAAAAGAATAATAGAATGACCAACCCTTGGTACGATAAAGAATGCAAAATTTCTAGGAAATCCATTAGGGATGCTTCTAATGAGTCCTTAAAACTCGATAAGATCAATCCATACAAATCCCTAATTAAAAGTAAAAAAAGATACTATATCAATAAAATGCAAGATCATCTTTCACAACTATACAAGTTGGATCCTAAGAAGATTTGGAGCCAAATTCTAAAACACAATACTAAAGAAAATAAAAGGATTCCCTTAAGGGACTAGAATTCCTACCTTAAAAGTATTTACGAGTTCCCTAATGCCATGGACACCATTCCTATTGTCCCTACAAAGGAATATATTTTTTCTTTAGATGACATAGAGTTTGGGGTTAAGCGGCTTGCAAATGGGAAAGCTAAGGACATTGAAGGCTACCAAGCTGAAATTTGTAAAATCGGAGGGCCAATCCTTATCCCTCACATACACAAGCTCTTCAATTTAGCATTCAAGCAGGGCTTCCCTAAACCCTGGACGCAAAGCCTCATTGTTCCTATTTTTAAAAATGGGGATAGAAACATTCCCTTTAATTATAAGACCATTATGATAAGCCCGATCTTAGCCAAGCTCTATGGAGATATTTTGGAAAAGAAGATTAGCCTTTGGCTAGAAATTCATGGTAAAAGAGCTAAAGGCCGGGCTGGGTTTAGGAGATATCATTCAACTGTGGAACATCTTGTTACCTTTAGGATCATTGCAAAGGAGTTCCGCAGTACTAAAACCAATATTTTTTGTTGTTTTGTTGACTTTAGAAAAGATTTTGACATGGTTCTTAGGAAAAACCTTTGGAATAGGTTGGAAGAGATAAAAGTGCCTCTCAATTTGAGGGATGCTGCAATAAGGATGTATGAGAACGTTATTGCTAAGTTTAAAAACACTGAGGGCTGGTCAAAAGAGATTAACTGCAATATTAGAGTCAAACAAGGCTGTCCCTTGTCCCCTACCCTTTTTGGCATATACATTGACAAGTTAGAAGAATGCTTGGAAAAAGTAGGTTGTGTCGTCCCTACTCTCACTGGTATAGTTATCAATCTTCTTCTTTATGACGATAATATTGTTCTTATGGCAAGGAGTCCCCATGATCTTGAAAATCAACTAAGAATCCTCAAGGATTTTTGCTCCAATATGGGTATGACTGTTAATACTGATAAGACTAAAGTCATGATTATTAAATCCAATAAGATCCCTTATGATACCTTTGTATATGAAAACAACAACTTGGAGGAAGTGACTTC
>ML786158.1:215611-260476 GCA_009831015.1 Picea engelmannii | reverse complement strand
GATTGTTGGTTGTGGAGCCTGATTATCTTCCTGATTCAGAGGTCCTTGATTTCAGCCATGTTTATACCCCATGAAGTATTTACACCCCAGAAGTATGTACACTCTTCCACGCGGGGGAGTGCAGAGGGGGGGTACCCCCTCTGTGGGGTCCGAGGGAGCTATCCCCCCGGCTGGGGGGTCTGGGGGCAAGCGAGCCCCCAATGGGGGTTCGGGGGTAGCGTCCCCCGATGGGGGTTTGGGGGCAGATCTAATGGTAAAGATTATGTTAGGGTTTTTTGCCCTAGAAGGCAACCCTCTTTTATGAGGGAAATGTATCGCGACTATAAAAAAAATGGTGAATATTGTATTCAGAGAGAGGAGACTGTGAGAGAAAGAAGAGGAAGTTACAACGGGTTTTGCTGTAGGTTGTATCCCTTCATTTGCTGGATAATAGTAAAGGAAGGACCTGACAATTTCTCTGGTGGACGTAGCCCACACTGGGTGAACCACGTAAATCTGTGTCTCTCTTGTATTGTGTGTCTTCTGTGTTTTGTTTCTACATTTGTTTTATTTTATTGCTCCGCGGTCCTGTTTTTCTAACACTACCAACCAAGGTGCACAATGCCAAATTTACCGAGTCTGCCAAACCCACTTCGTCGCCTAGCACCATCCTTTTTTTAGATTTCCTAGGATGCCACGACTTATGGGGAAGTTTATTACCGCCAGGAGGAAAGGAGGATCCCTTTTGCAAGTGAATCCAAGTAGGGGTGGAGAGTCCATTAGAGGTGAGTGGAGGAGGGGTGTGGACTGCCGAGGCAGTAGCCCGTTTAGCGAAAAGAGGGGACTCATGTGGAGGGTTTTGTGGCAGAGGATAAGGGATCGAAGGCACAGTGGCTCGAGAGGGAGGAGTAACATAGGGTAAGGGGATGGTTTGATGGGAGGACACAGTGGAGGTAAACCCGACTAAGGAGCGGGGTTGAGGGAAGATAGAGGGAAGAGGTTGATCAGAAGAGTAAATGGAGCCCAAATCCCGTTGCAAAGAAAATTTAATATGCGTGAGTTTTGAGAGCTCGTCCACCGAGGGGGATAGTTCCGCGCTACGCCAAAATGAATCGTCATCTACACCCATGAGTGCGCTGACTTCAACCTCCATGGGTGCGCATAGCGTGGAAGCTTCTCTCGAAGCCACATGGAATCCACTGAGTGTAGGTGCAGATTGAAGTGAAGACCGAGGAGGTGGGTGCCCAGGGTAGTTATGGTTGTTTGTCCAGACAATACAATGAAATAACCACAGTGAGTTGATAGGGAGGGTCAGGCCATAAGGCACATGAAAATCGACAGAGGAGCGGAGGGGGTGGGACTGCCGCTAGTAGTAATGGAAACTCAGAGATTGAGCTGGGGAAGGGGGTGACCAGTCCAACCACCATTGGCAAGGAGTTGCAGGTTTAAACTTACTAGTTCCCACCATCGCTAAGAACATAAATTGCAGGTTTGATATACCCAACCAACTTCGGGCTCTACGGAGATGAAACTGTTAATAAATTAGTGCGAGAAATTTGAGGTTCCTTGCAAGGAGGATATTAGGTGGTTTGCTCATGATGATGAGTTATAACCTCTTCTAGATCAACTCTATAGTGTCTTCCTCTAAAATGTTTTTAGGTTGTTGGATTGGGCCATATCTAAAAAAATAATGCATGTTCATTACATTTGTGCACTTCAATTTTTTTTTAGCACAATGATTACAAAGGTCAAGAAATTGACCTTGATTTTTTTTTATGTGAGGACCAACTTATAGAACCTCAATGGTTGAGAAGTCAGTGTAGTGGTCAGAAGAACCAAAGGGGGGCACGATCAAGCAACACAAATTGGTAATTTAGTAACAAATGTGTTTTCGGGTGCATTGATTCTCCTTAAATTGATTGAAATGAAAATTTATTTCATATTAAATACAATTTTGTGTATTAGAATGGAGGACACAACAGAGGAAAAACTGATTTCATGTAATATGTTTTTTATAAGCAACTCTCTATTGTCTAATAGGTCATACAAGTCGGGGTAGGGTAGTTAGAGATGCTTTATTAGTTAATATAAAATGAAGCATGGATTTTATTTTTTAAAAATTTAAAAATCAGGTGCAGTTCGGCCAAGCCTCACCGTTTATGAAGAAGTATAGTTGGCTAATGGGGTTGTAAGGGCAAGTTGGATGAAGTAGATTTAAAATTTAAATTGTTTCATGATTTATGTCTTGAATGTGTTAGGGATTTTTGATAGAAAAGCTATTATATTTACTTAATAGATGCATTACATTCAAAAAAGTTGCAAAGGTAGTTCAAAGATCAATACAAACCCAAGTTGAGCATGTGACCAACCAAAGTCAAGATTCAAGATTCAATTTCAAGGACCAACTTGGCTTGCATACATATAAGAAAAATATACTGTATACATTCTAAATCGGTGCTTAACAAACCCTCTCGAACCGTACAATCAACTGCTATACACTCTAGATCAATACTTAATAAACCACCCCCCAATCAATGACACAATACACTCATTCTTTGTTTTTGGTATGATTAGTTTATTGTCAGTGGGCTTCATTCTGATAATTTTTTTATATATAAATATATTAACACACACACAAACAACCAATTTTAAGCTAAATGTGCTTTTTTGTTTCATTGTAGATACAAGTAAGAGGAAAAAACCTTCTAATGTTTAAAAAGATGATAGGAGAGTAACTATGTTTCCATAATTAAACTAACAGTTATCAAACAGAGTCAGTGTACGTGGTTACTTACCTGAAACAGGCGTGGATGCAGTCTTGTATCCTAATGCTGCTCCCCGCTTGTGTGCCCTATGCTATCCAACAATGTCACTCCCAAAGCAATTTGTATGGCGGGTTTTTCCATGGAAGGAATGGCGGGATAGTAGGATAGGAAAGCGCTTAGGAAAATGACAGATGAATGAACTATCGACAGCAAAATGGAGCCAGTTTATATATAAAAACCGCTTTTGGTCGAAAACATGTTCGACTAAACAAATATGTTTAGCCGAAATATTCTTTCGCCCGAACATGTGATTGCTGGACAAAAAAATCCGACCCACGTAATCGGTGGCACGACTTTCGACGACACCGTTAAATTTAACTTTCGACTGAAATTTGATTCGATTTCGACAACGCCGTTAGATTTAACTTTCGACCGAAGAAGTTAAATAGTTCGTCCAGAAAAAATAAATAGTTCGACTGAACAATGACTATTACCAATTTTCACCACCCGATTCTCACAAAAGTGTTACCGAGATTCATGATTTCGCCCTATAGTTGTATCGTTCCAATATAGTTCTTTCTTTTGGTGTGAATGAATGATCCCTGAAATATTCAATTGGGCTTTGATTTTATTTATGGATAAATAACGAGTTGTTTGTTGCTTTGCACCTTTAATAGACTAATGAGTCATTTGAATGGATGATTTTGGTGTTCTATGATTCAAATATTTCAATACTCTCACAAAATCCTTGATGAATTAAGCAAGGATAGTAGAATGATGCACATCGGTAAAATTAGAGTTGCCAGAGAAAGTGTCAATTAACAAGCAATCTGTTAATATTGAAAGGTAGAGAAATAGAACAAAGATCCCTGATCTTAACCGAAGATTTATAAATACTTTAGTAAAATTAACATGAATAGATGTGAGTTAATGTTTAACTCATTCAGGTGGGTTCTATGGGATTTTTCGTAGTCTCTCATATGGTTAATTACATCTAAGGAGTTTTTAAGGGACGCTTCTTCTCCCACCTTTGTTGTTTGTCAATGTCTCTTCTTTCTCTTCGATTTCTCTCTTGAAAAATCATGATCACATATCTGCGATTATTGCAGTGGGCATGCTTGGAGTTACAATATCGTTGCAAATATTTCGCGAGACGTGGGATGGAAATGGACCTTTTGAAGTATTCATTTTCCATCCAAAAACAAAATCCCACGGTCTTTGAACAACTTAACCACCCATTTCACTTCGGTGTTTCCTTTCCCCTACTTCATGGGTATGCTAGTTTTAACCTACCACCCCCTTTTTTTCATATCAAGAGTATTTTACTCTTATCCTCCTAAGTTATAATAATTTTTTTCTCATTCTTTTATTTTAATTATAAAAAAATATTTTCATTTCCTTTTTTTTATTATTTAACCTTTTTATATTATTTTTATTTTTTAAGCTTTTTGATGATTTAACTTCTTTATATAATTTTTTAATTACTTTACACCATTTATATATTGTGTAGTTCTCTTTCACCATTAAGGTTTAAGTTAAATCAAAATATTCAAATATAGGTTTCCTTAGTGCAACATATTAAATATCATTTTTTTTGGATTAATTACTTAGAGTAAGTCATTAATATATGACCCATATCCATGGGTATTAGATGAAATTGACTAATAATTCCCATGATTTGAATAGTCCATTTAGCACTTATTGCATTTGCAATAATTCTCATCATTTGAATGGTCCATTTAGCACTTATTGCATTTGCAATAATTCTCATGATTTGAATAGTCCACTTAGCACTCATTGCATTGGGTGATGCTCACAGGGGTGAAGAAGTGGGATTGAAACTAGCGAAATGAATCACATAGCATCAATCATCACCTCTGAGGCTTGTACCCGATAACTAGGACTTTCCTGGTAGTGACCCAAGACTAATCCACTTAGCACTCATTGCATATGCTCACAGGAGTGAAGAAGTGGGAATAATCCACTTAGCACTCATTGCATTGGGTGATTAACCGTGAAGAAAAAAAATGATATCTAATAAAAATATTCTTCGCTATCAAATATTATTGTTTTTTGATTTTATATTTACTTTAATTCTTAAACATCTCAATCTTTTAAATTAACTTCTTGTCTATAATTATTTGTAAAATTAATCTTAATACTAATTTAATCCTTTTTTAAAATATCGACAAATATTTATTAAACATTTAATTTTAATAATTTCCAACATAGATTTATCTATTTTAATATTATTTCTCAATTGTTAGTTATTATTGGATTCTTTAAATCATTTTACAAATATTCTTTTCATAACTACGACGGTTTTATTTGTCTTTAATAATGATAAATAAAGTATTAACATAGCCACTCAAAACCGTGGTTGATGAACACTGAAAGGTGCGAACAGAAAATGAAACGTAAACGCACAAACAGAAAATGAAACGTAAATGCACAACCAGAAAATGAGCTTTTACAACCAGCATAGCCAGTGTGCTAAATCCAAAGTTTAATCATTTAAACGTGGCAATCATATAGTGCTACAGTAATTTCTTAATATGATTAGGTAAATGTTAAAGGGTAAACAGGTTAACGGATGCATTCAAAAAATACAAGGAAGTTATGAAGAGGAAATCACATTCATTGATTTGGGAGGACGACTAAGAATATGTCAACATCTTCAATTGTTAGCCATCAGATTAGAATTTTAAATTAAAAGGTAATTAATTGTACCCATTATCAATAGGTATACACCTTTCGACTTAATAAATCTAGTGCAACACATAACTTATGGCTGATGAACACCATAAACGATTACAACGAATGAACCGAGGCATACTCGGAGCTACCGTGCGACCATTATCTGTGTGGTTGTGCTAATATGCACGCAACCGCACAATCCTGCAGAACCGGATGGATAGTAAAAAGCTCCAGTAACCTAGGATACGCAATAAAAGAACCGCCGCGCAGTAAATAAATGATGTAGTAAAAACCCTAGGTAATCCCCAGGCTTAGTAAATAACAGAGGCAGTAAAAATCAAGTTACGTTAAATAATCTAATCAGTGATTATTAAGTTAATTACATTAATGAATTTCAATAATGATTAACTGAACCAAGGTACGTTAAATAATCTAATGAATAACTGCTATGTTAATCTATAAAATTTTAATCTTCAATTTCATTTCTTGTAATGACAAGGATATTGGAAATATATTAAATCGTATTCATACAAACCATCTTTCTGATTAAAAGATAATTAAATAATCTTGTTGGGGTTTGGTTCTTCTTTTGTTAGAGGAAAAACAAAAGTTATAAGAGTGAGTGTGTAGTTCTGAAATGCATGGAACTTTGATCTATGTCAAAGTCAAACTGTTCTTTTTCTCTTTTCAAACAAAAAAAATAGGCCTGAATCCAACCAGATTTTCAGAAGTAGTCTGAATTTGACAAAATCGATCAAACTTCTAAATTGGCTGAAAATTTAAAACACATCGCCCAAAAACAAACAGAAAAAAATTACTCCCAAATTAACCCACTCCCAATTTTTTTTTTACTGAAACGCTGCTGTTTGCTCCCAATTTAGCCCAATTTAACCTACTCCGTACGGGTTTGGGTTTGGTCTCCCAGGTTAGCCTAATCCTCTAGAAAGGCAAAGACATAAATAAAGTAAAAATCAAGAAGCAGTGGCGTGCACGCAATTCGAACCACATGAAAATAAATGCAGTACCATTCCCTTCCATTCAACTGCGGTCACACGCTGTTCATGTTCTGTCTGTCAGTCGGTTCCTCTTCTTTTCGACATCCGCTATATTTGTTCTTATTCTTTACTCTTTAATCTGATCTATCATCTTTTCAAGGCGTCATCTCTCGACGGCTTTACTTGGCGACTGTAATGAATCCAGAGAGCTGCTCTTTACTCGATAACCAAGCAGCTCTTTGGATTCATTACAGTAGCCTAGTAAAGAGACCAAGTTCTTTTGATGGACTCTGGAAGTAAGATGTACCTGTTACTCGAAGGAAGCACACACCATGGACAAGATAGATGAGATCATACATATATTGATGCAGATGAATAGATCATCATTCGCCGGCTTAGCCTACAGCTGAATCATATCAGATTCAGAGGCTTCGTTTCAGGCAGGTAAGCTAGCTGGTCATATATGCCTAGTGCAATGCTTATTATTTAATGAGGCGGTTTGATCTTGATCTTAACTAGTCAGATCAAGATGTGATCGTTCAATTTCTAATGTCATTGATTAGATGTTACAATTAATTAATCTGTTTCTACCAAGGGGCAGGGTTCGGCCTGTAAATATATATACCTGGGGAAGAGCACAAAACAACTCTATTATGATTGTTTGGGTTTATCGACGTTTATTAAGTCTTTTATCCCTGCTCTGATATCTGATTTCTCTTTGCTTCATGTTTGTGATTGAAAGTGTAGGTCCAGCATCATTTCAGTATAAGCAGGCTCGACTCGGCTCAGGGTCAAGGTCGATCTAGGGCTTTACCATTTCTCCACGAAGTCCATTCATTTAATGTGCATTTCATAATAACCCCAATATGCCATGGCACTTCACATGATCATAACAACCCTAACCTGCCATGGCACTTCATAGAACAAATAAAGACAACCTTAACATGCCATGGCACTTCACAGAACAAAATAATAAAGAGTGGGCAATTTTCCATTCCATTGCTGGGTACGTTTCATCACATAGATTTGTTTTATTTGTTTTATAATAGTAGATTTGTTTTAGTATTTTTGAGTTTTTTTTTTGGTTTTTTGTGTGTTTAATTTTGTCTGAAATTAGATGAGAAAGTGTTGGATTTGCAGATTTGAGTCATTAAGTTCCTATAATTTGAGTGTTTCTAAAGTTTTTCAATATTTTGAATCCACATTTATACATTCAAAAATACAATTTAAAAAACAAAAAATTACAATTTCGTCCTGATTAGTATCTCTAGGGTTTTTCAACACTCTGAATCTATTCATCCATCTAAATTGATTTATGTGACCACTAACCAGAATCCCCCCAAAAAAATCCAAAAACATATGAAAGTTAGACAATACCATAATCATATACATAAAGGCTTGTGCCTTTTCCACACTCTCAAAAGGCAAAAAAATGCTAAAGTTCCATCGTAAAACCTACAGGTCTCCTTACTTTGATACTTTCAACCTTTTTCATGATTTTTCCAACCAGGTCTATATCCTAATACAAAAACAAAAAAAGAGTTTGTAAAAGTCAAATGAGTAATTTCCACCGCTGTTGACCATCTGTAGCTCTATTAAAACAGATAGGGAGAGTTTTAACTGAAAGAGCATGCCGCTCCACTTCTTCATCAATTTCGATCGCTCCCTTCTGCAATCTTAAAGCTTCTTTAGATAACAGATTTGCTTTCTTGTTGAGTTCCCTTGTATACATGCTGGAACAAGAGAAAATCAAATAGAGCCCTAACCTCTCTGATTTTGTCCATAATAAGTGTTAGTAATAAATTTTCCACCCTGTAATTTGTATTTGCCCATTCAACGATTTGCTTTGAATGGCCATAATAAGTGATACTAATAAATTTTCCAGCCTAATTTCTAGTTGCCCATTCAGCGATGTGCTTGGATTCTGGAATGGCCTAATATATGCAGACAGTTAGACTTCTATCCATAGCAGTTTTCAGCATCAACCAAAGAGCAAACAGGTCTGCTCTGTTATCAGATCCTTCCACAATTGCTGCCTTAAAACAACCGCATGGTTGTCCCTTAAAAATAATATGCCTTCTGCTCCACATTTGCCTGGAATACCTCGCCATGCTACGCCAAATAGCCCCATACCTTTGGTTTATAAATTTCAGGTAACTTCAGAATTCAAATTTCTTTGACCCTTGCAAAATACCTTCATACGCATCTCTGACCTGATCACCGCGAACTTTTTTACTTCATTTCTGATTCGATCCTTCAATGATCTAGGAGCTCTTTGCCTTCTTAAATGATAATAGTACAGATTTTAACTCCTCTTTTTTCACTTCTGCATGTAGAGCGTCATATTCCCCTTCTATCAGTTTTGGAAGAAAAGAAACCACTTTTAAAATTTCAGCTGTGTTAGGCATTTCGAGGTTCTTCGATTAAATTTCTAAAATGATTTACACCTCTATTTGCTATTTCATGGAACTTTCTCACTTTTACTCCCTTGTTTTTAAGGCATTGTCTAAAGTTGTTTTATTCTTTGTTATTTGTTTTTAAGGCATTTTCTAAAGTGATAAGTTTTGGTATTTTTGGCTAGATTGTTGGGTATATAAATTTGGGTGAAATTTCAATTTTTTTATTATTTAAATTGTATTTCTGAATATATAAATGAATTTAGCTTGCTGAAAAACCTAGGAGTAGCAGAGCTAACAATTTGTGATTAAATTTCTATAAAAATTAAACACATAATATCCCAACAAAAAACCAAAACCTAGAACATTTAAACTACCACAGTTTTAATCTCCCAAATTATATTGATTTTCTTCTTCTATTCTACATAATTAAAAAAAAAAACTAATATTCTCATCCTTATGTGAACCAAATTGCTCCGCTCTTCAATCTCCTTTGTACTTCTTCTTGCTCCAACAATTTCCACTTTCTCCCTTCTAATGCTTTAAGTTTAGTTATCTCTTTTATTTAGATATCCGTATTATTATTTTTTATTTAGATATCCGTATTATTATTTTCCCTGGCAACTAGATTTGATATTTAGTTTCCATTAAGTTGCTTTTGAGCCTATTTAGTTTTTTCCTTTGCCCATTTTGCTACAATCCTTTTTATTTATTTTTTTAAATTTTTTAACAAATTAGTACATTAATGATCCTTAGTTAGGCTCAAATGTCTTGTTATGAACAACCATATTCCTAAAGCTTTCCTCCTCCAATCAATTATGGCTGAATTTGAATGGCCTTATAGGTTTAGAGTCTTTTTTAACTAATTGCAACGATATAGAAAGTTGATACAAAGATCCTACTTTTCTTACCAAGATTTCAATCATCCCACCTTCTCATTAATTATGCTACCATAAATCAATCTATCTATCTAGCCTTTTGGAAAACCCATCCTTTACACTTCTTAAATTTCTCCATGTTGAGACTAATTGAATGGGTTCCACATCACAATTCTAAATCTTCAAACATTTGTGAAAATAACTCTCATAGAAGGTCGTGTGAAAAATTGGAGTTTCAGAACGTCCTTGAGTGCCAAGAGGGCGTTGAGAGCACATCTTAACTATGTCTGAAAGTTCAGAAGGTGCAATGGTTCAAGAAAGCCAACAGAGAAAAGAAAGCACAATAACCATGGTTTTGGGGCCACAAAGTTTAGATTTGGGCCGTCGGATCTGTTCGGGAGACGACAGATTCTTCATAGCTGTGAGATCTGAGAAAGGAGCGTGACGGTTAACCTTTAAGTCCTCTGGACTTCGTTACTTCGACAACTTTTATGTCTTTGATAGAAGGGAGACAAAAGCCTCGAAGCTCCGAAGTCATGGAGTGGATCTACACCGTAGATCGTTTGGGAGGAGGACCATTGGATCCCTGAGTGGTTCGATAGTTCGACACTCCAGGGAAATTTGTTTGTGGTTGCGCGAAAGAAAGAGTTCCTCGAAGTTCAAAGTTCGGAACCAATCCAGATCGTTCTTTAATCAGAGACATGTGTCTGCAGATTAGCTAGTGTTTGGAATTTCGACTTCTGACAATTTGAGGGTTGGTTGGTGTTCAACAGCAAAATCCTTCGAAGCTCGAAGTTTCGAAATCTTGGAGCCTCGAAGTCTCGAAGCTTCGGGGAACACCTGTTCGGAAATTCGACGTTCGGGTGTTTTGACGTGCTTTGGCGTAGAATTTCTTGAAGTCCCGGTGCCCCGAAGTCCCGAAGCTCCGAGAAACAACTATTTGGAAGTTCAACATTTGAGAGTTATAAAGTATGTTGGTGAGAAATCTTCCGAAGCCCGAAGTGTCGAAGTCTTGGAATGCCAGAGTGACATGGCATGCCCACGTCACCCAGGTTGACGTGGACGTGGACCTGTTTAGGAGATCGGAAGTTCGATGTTCGAAAGATGTGTTGTGTTATGATGAGAAGTCCTTCGAAGTCTCGAAGCTCCGGAGCGTCGAAGTAGTAAAGGTTTGAAGAGTGAGGGTTCAAGAGTTTTGAAGTGTTTTGTTATGAAAACCTCCAAAGCCTGGAGTTACGAAGTCCCGAAGCGCCATATGTGATGTGGCATGATGATGTCACCTAGGGTGATGTGGACCCACTTTACACCTGCCACGTGTCAACTTGATTCGTGCTTTTGACAAGATTTTTGTTATTGTGACTTGACACGTGTCACTCGTTTGGGGGGGCACGTGTTACCACCATATTGTTGACAACAGTGCTGAGTGGACCCCGAAAGTTCGGATGTTCGGTATTCGAGAGAAATTGTGTAGGTTGTTGCAAGAACCTTCAAAGCACAAAGCTCCGGAAAACTTCGCCAGTTCGGGGTTTGGAGGGAATGTTCTGTGGTATAGGGGGAACCTCCGAAGCTCGAAATTTCGAAGCCCTGAAGCTTCGAAGAAAGCTCTGTTCGGAACTTCCCCAGTTGGCATTCATGGAAAATGAAGTGTGATGAAGGAGAAACCCCTGAAGCCCGAAGTTTTGGAGCCCCGAAGTGTTGAAGCTCCAGATAAGTGCACATCATCTAAGTGCTTGGTCATAGCCCTTGGTCCTATGCGACTTCAGTCGAAATAAAAGGGGGCTAGTGCTCGAATTGATGTTTTCAAAGACAGAAGGGGGCTAGAAGAAGGAATTTGTGGGGTTTTCCAGCTGTAGAGACCTGTGACGAAAGATGTAAAGAAGGCCCGTGTACTTTATGAAACGATCTAGCATGAGTCCAAGAGCCAATTCGACTCTGAAGAAGAAGAACAATTGTACATAGATTACCTTCCAGGAAGGACAATTTTCAAATATTCACAACTTCCTGCTCAAAACTCAGAATTGAGCAAGGGAGCAGTTGTTGGAAAGATCTGGAAAAGTAGAATATAACTACTTACCCAGAAAATTGAGTCGAGCAATCAATTTCTTAGAAAATCAGAAAAAATAATCTGATATATTATTGAACCATAATGGTTCATATTTTCATGAAATTGTTGAGTCAGTTAGCCTGACAAAGTTCTGTTGGCTGTACATTAAGTAGAATTAACAACAACTTGATCAGATCAAAACCAACACAGAGTGCAGAGAGATGGATGATACACAGGGGGCTTTCAACGAGGAATATGGGATCAGAGGAATGGATGTTCATTTGGGTATTGAAGGAACAAACTCCAATGGACATGGAGAGGGAAAGGATGAAAACATGAATATGGCAGAGACCATTAGAAATTTGCAAAAAGATGTCCAATGTTACGAGGCTGATAATGAAAGGCTTATAAAAGCCAAGGAGCAGTAGGAAGATTTCAACATGAAGTTAATGCTGAGCCTGGTCATAATTGAAAAGAAATTGGATAAGGAGAATGACTCAAGCAAATAAAGAAGTCATAGGTTTCCTAAGAAGAAAGGAAGATCAATGAGTGTTGGCAGACATCACCATCGCTCCCCAAGGCATTCCAATAGGAGAGCACCTAACAACTCCATTTCATCCCCTGTCAGGAAGCATCAGAAGAGGTATGAGGTGGATGAACTGCGAGGAGAAATGAACAAAATCAAACCTCCTACATTTGATGGTGAGCACAAGAAGGATGAAGATGCTGAGACATGGCTGCTAGACATGATAAAATATTTTCAATTGCATAATTATTCTTCTCATGCATAAGGAAGAATTGCTATCTATCAGCTCAAGGGAAAGGCATCCATGCGGTGGGATCAGCGTGTGCAGGTGCAACACATTAAAGAGAAAAATGTTACTTGGAAGGACTTCAAGAAGTATTTTGAAAAAAAATACTTGACTAAGAGATATTATGACAAGAAAATGAAGGAGTTATTTGAACTCAAGCTTGGAAGTATGTCCATTGATGAGTATGAAAGAAGGTTTTTGGAACTGTTGAAGTATGTCTCCTTCATCAAGGATGAGACAGTTAAGATCCAAAGGTATTTGAGTGGGCTGCCATCTTTCATCAGTGATAAGATTCAATACGATGTCCCAAAACTTTGGAGGAGACCATAAAGCGAGCTAAATGCCTATATGATCAGCATAAAGGAAAGCCAACTTTCCAAAAAACTTGGGAAGACAAGAAGAAATTTAAGGTGGAACATATGAAGAAGGGGAATAAGCCACCATTCTTCAGGAAACAGTCTTCAAGGACATCCATCTTCTAGAGAGCCCAGAATGACTGAGACAGGTGGGCAAAAGCCAAGGCAACCACCCATTCAATGTTGGGGTTATAAAGGAGATCACATGTTCAGAGATTCTCTCCACAAGGGTGACAAAGTGAGAGCTGTCCACAATGTACATCAAGCTAAAGCAATGGAGGACATGGGCATAAATGTACCAAGGATATATGCAACCCTGGACAACAAGCAAGCAGAATTTCAATCACACATGATTGAAGTGGAAGGTATGATCAACAACCAACTCATTGCAATTTTAATTGATTCAGGAGCTAGTCATAGTTATGTAGATCCTAAGGTGGTGGAAATATTGCATTTGCCAAGAAGCAAGCATGAAAAATCTTGGTTGGTGCAGCTAGCGACTAGATCCAAGAGAGAAGTTAATGAGTTGGTTAAGTCATGTTCAGTGGGCATGAATGGGCTGAGCACTAAGGCAAATTTGAACATCTTGCTTTTAGATTCCTATGACTATTTAATTGGGATGGATTGGTTGGACCAACACCATGCTATTTTAGTCTGTCATAACAAGGCATTTACTTGCTTGGATGAGGAAGGGAACCTAAGAACGGTCCAAGGAATTCCCAGGGCAGTAACCGTCAGAGAAATCTCAACAATGCAGCTGGAGAAATGTTACAGAAAGGGATGCCAAATATTTGCAGCTCATATGGAAGAAACACCTAAGGATAAGGTGTCAAATATTGAAGATTAGGCAGTCCTAAAGGAGTTTGAGGATGTGTTTAAAGAAATACCAGGATTACCCCTAAAAGAGATATTGATTTCTCTATAAATTTGATGCCTGGAGCAACTCCAATATCCAAGACTCCTTACATGATGAGTACACTGGAACGGAAGGATTTGCAAATGCAACTTGAAGAGATTCTAAAGAAGGGATACATACACCCAAGTGTGTCACCTTGGGGTGCCCTAGTTTTATTTGTGAAGAAGAAGGATGAGACATTGAGGCTGTGTATTGACTTCATGCAGTTGAACAAAGTAACTGTAAAGAATAAGTATCCTTTGCCAAGGATCGATGACCTCTTTGATTAGTTGAAGAATGCAAAAGTATTCTCAAAGAATGATCTCCGATAAGGTTATTATCAGGTAAGAATTAAAGAGGAAGACATCAACAAGACTGCTATCAGAGCAATGTATGGGCATTATGAGTTCACAATGGTGCCATTTGGGTTATCAAATGCACTAGTTGTCTTCATGTGTGTAATGAATGGTGTTTTCAGAGAGTACTTGTATAAGTTTGTCATTGTCTTTTTGGATGACATCCTTATATATTCCAAGTCAGAAGAGGAACACGAGCAACACTTGAAGATGATATTACAAGTTTTAAGAGAACATCAATTGTATGCCTAATTGAGCAAGTGCTCATTTTATCAGAACCAAATTCATTATTTGGGGCATATCATATCTGATGAAGGGATCACTGTGGATCTTGAAAAGATTGAGGCCATTAGAGGATGGCCAGTGCCCAGGAATGTGACAAAAGTCAGATCCTTCATGGGTCTCGCTGGTTACTACAGAAGATTTATTGCAGGATTCTCAAAGATTGCACATCTGATCACTTCCTTGCAAAAGAAGGGATTGAAGTTTTCATGGACAACAAAGTGTGAAAATAGCTTCCAACACTTGAAACAATTATTAACCAGTGCTCCAATTCTAAGGATTGCTGATCCAAATGAAGATTTCATGGTATGCACAGATGCATGCAAAGAAGGACTTGGTGGAGTCCTCAGTCAGAATGGGTTTGTTGTATTCTATGAATGAAGGAAGTTGAAGGAGCATGAAAGACATTATGACACTCATGATTTGGAGTTGGCAGCCATATTGCATGCCTTGAAGAAGTGGAGACACTACCTCATGGGAAAAATGTTTGAGCCGAGGACAAACCATAATGGTCTAAAATATTTATTTGATTAACCAACTTTAAATGCCAGGTAGAGAAAATGGTTGGAATTTCTTAGTGAGTATGACTTTGATATAAAACATCTCAAAGAGAAAGAGAACAAGGTCGCTGATGCACTCAACAAGAGAGTGCATGAGTTGCATGCTACAACCATCAACATGTATCACTCTGATTTGAAGGGTAGAATCTCAGAGGCTGCACAATTAGATTTGCATTACTTGGAATTAGTGGCAGAATTACAACAAGGTAATTTGTAGCAAAAAGTTGAAGATTACAAGCTGGGAATTGATGAAATTCTCATGTACAGAAAAACAATTTATGTACCCAATTATCAGGAATTGAAAATTTTGATATTGAGGGAAATGCATAATGTGCCTTATGCTGGGCATCCAGGGTATCATAAAACTATTGCAACTATCAAGAGCCAATATTATTGGCTAGGCATGAAGAAATAAATTGTTGAGTACATTGCCAAATGTTGGGAGTGTCAAAAGGTCAACGCTGAGCATAGGCACCCAGCTGGTTTGTTGCAACCATTACCCATTCTCGAGTGGAAGTGGGAAGTAGTAACAATGGATTTCATCACCAAGCTGCCCAGAACAAACAAACAACATGATTCTATCCTGGTAGTGGTGGACAGTCTTACTAAAGCTGTCCATTTCATTCTAGTGAAGTTCACTCACAAGGAAACTAACATTGTTGATATTTACATGAGGGAAGTAGCTTGATTGCATGGTATACCCAAACCAATTGTGTCTAACAGAGACCCAAAGTTTACCACAAAGTTCTTGAAAGGTTTATTTAAAGGGTTTGAAACAAATCTGAATTTTAGCACAATGTATCATCCATAATCTGATGGGAAAACAACGAGGGTGAACCAAGTGATTGATGATATGTTGAGGATATATGTGATGGATAAACCATCAAAATGAGAAGACTATCTACACTTGGCAGAGTTTGTTAACAACAATGGGTACCAAACATCTCTAAAGATGAGCCTATTTGAGGTACTTTATGGTAGAAAGTGCAACACACCTGTAAGTTGGGACAACTTAACAAATAAAACAGTAGTTGGGCAAGAGTTGCTCAGGGAAATGGAAGAGCAGATGTAAAAAATAAAGTAGAATTTAAAGGCTGCTCAAGACAAGAATAAAAACTATGCTGATAAGGGCATAATTCACAGGGAATTCTGCATAGATGATCATGTATTCATGAAAGTGAAGGCTAACATAAGTTCCCTGAAGTTGAGAAATTGTTCCAAGTTGGCAGCTCGTTATTGTGGGCCATTTGAAATCCTAGAGAGGATTGGGCTTATAGCTTATATGCTTGCATTACCTGCATCAATGTCTATTCATAATGTATTCCATGTGTCGTTGCTAAAAAAGTATATACCTTATGCTAATGATGTTATTGATTGAAATATGATTTAGATGGAGCACAAATGCGCTTTTCAAGTGCATCCGGTGTGCATAGTGGACCGGAAGATCAAACAGCTCCGAAATCGAGCCATAGAGCTAGTAAAGGTCCAACGGACTTGGTACGGTCCCAAGGATGCAACTTGGGAGCATGATGATGCTATACGGGCAGAATACTTGCATCTTTTTGAAAGTTTTTGAAACTTTTGGTTGTACATGTAAATAAGATGCACTGGGGACAGTGCATAAATAAGGGGAGGGGATTGTAATACCCCAAGGCCGAGCCCCAGATGAATTGTAAACATGCTTTATAGGCTGGTGAGCTAAGTGATTATAAGAAAGGGGGCTTATGTGATGATTAGGCCAGAGAGTCTTATTGATGCTTGAATCCGTTAGGACCGAAACGACAACCTCACGAGGATACAAATCCCCCCGCGTTTTTATAGAGGTGGTACTCCTTTGTTCGAGATTTTTTTTATTTTTTTAATGTGGAACTTTTAAAGAAGTCCATCGAAGGAAAGTAAAAAAGAAAACGAAAAATGTTTTTTATTTTCTTTATAAAGAAAGTTCTCGAGAATGGACCAGGAAACACATACATTCATACATTTAAAACAAATAAACAAAATTTCCTCACATCCATCATAGTAGGGCTTAAAGATTTCTGATCACATAAAAAAGTAAAAGAAAATGATCTATATGCATAAGAGAACTTTGACACAGTGATACATGGGCAACTTAAATGAATATAACAATAAATCAACCTCAAATACTTTATATTCCGAAAAACTGGGTTACAAAGTATAGTCGAGATTGTTCCCAAAAGAGTTCTCTTGGAATTTCTAAAAAATATATAGTTTAATACATATTCTCTGAAATTTAAATGCGTTTGTCATAATGACTGGGATTGGGGCTCCCGCGGACCATAAAACAAATATGTATAAGAATGAGGTTTGTAGAAAGAAGAAAGTGGTCGACGAAAGACAACAAGATCTAGTAAGAAGCAAAATGAAATTATCAGTCTTCGGTTAAACCTTTTTATTTAAAGAGGTGGAGTAACTGGATGAAGAGCTTGATAAAGACAGAAAGATGTGATCAATATGAACTTACTATGATGGTATCTCTTGTTTGTCACTTGCTCGCTGATGTCCTTTTATGGATTTCATCGACAGTTACAGGAATCGTCTCAACCGTCCTTTGCCTTTCATCGGTAAGTTTGTTAACAACTTTTTTAAACCACTCCTCGATGTAGCTCCTCTTTGATGCCACGTTGATTTCATGCTGGATTTTTATATTGAAGATCTCGCCTTCCAAGTCCCTTAGATCAATAGAAATATTTCACAAAGCTTCTTCAATATCTTGATTTTTTATCGAATAGTCGACTAGCCAGTTTTTCACGTCATCTTCACTATACTTAAGAATGCCATAGAATTTTTCAAATGATAACCCTTTAAAGATCTCAACTTGTTTGTCAAATGCTTGCTTGGTAAGAACAACAAGTTGAGTATCAATTTGGGTCTTGGACCTCATTGGTGCTCCCAGCTAGGTCTATCTCAGTCAACTTTTTGAATAATTCTTCTCTTCTAGTTATGGCCTGGCTGCATGCTTGGTTAATAATATTCATGGTTTTAATCTTTTCCTTCCAACATGCATTTAGTTGTTTTACTCGGTTTGGAGAAGGGAGATCCTCCTCTCTTCTTCTCAACTCTGTCATATTGGTAACTTTAAAAACAAAGGGTACAACCACGTCGAGGTAAAAACCTTCTTCGTTCTTCAAATCTACCTATAAATATTCATGAAAGGCGCGTGCTCTCGTTCCAAAAGAGACCATGCACTTTAACATCTCCCAAGCTTCTGTAATTAATTCCATTCTTTTCTTGATATTCTTCTTCACATAGCCCTAAGATGATGTGAGAAGGCTTGCCGATCCTTTTAATTTTGCTGCAGGTGTAGTAGGCTCGATCATTGTTAAAGGACTAGCAAGTACTGGAAGATGCATTAAAGTTTCCTCCAATTCTTTGATTCTTTCCTTTAACCTAACATTCTCTGCTTTAAGGCCTTCAATAGAATTATCTAGAGTATCTCCAGTTGCTCGGTGAATTTGAGAAATATGGGAAGGCCGCATGTTCCGTAGGTTAATCTCTGAACGAGATTTCCCCTTTTTATTCTTTACATCTATTTTCTCAATCATCAATTTTTTGGACTCGCTGTAAAAAACAACGCTCTGAAATACAAAAGACTCTTCTTCATCGAAGGTCTCGCTCTCAATTATTTCAATCTGAGGATTCTGGTGAACAATGTTCTCTAGCTGGTCGACGTTGGGGAACACTTTTTCAATGTCAATTTCGAGTTCCATATCCTCAAGGGAGAGGTCATGGATGTCACTTTCACCTTGAGGTCCCTCCTCTTCTTGCACAATGTTTTTCCTTTTCTTTCTCAAGGGAAGTTTGTGGGAACTTTCAATTTTTCCCGAAGAAGGGTAATTATCTCCTCCTCCACCTGAAGAACTGTGAGTTACTTTTTTAATTTGGTGGGTCGTTCGAGCGCTGCTTCAAGATGTTGTACTCCTTGGGGTGATAGTTGGGGATTGAGAACTCTTCTCACCTAGACCTTTTCCTCTCTGCTTGTATGACTCATTGGTGATGAGTATTGTTTCCAGGTCACCAATATCACGAGCGAGAGTGCTTGAGACATTATCTCCATCTTCATTCATAATAACATTAATGAAAAAATTGCTGAAGCTAAAAACAAATAGATGTTTTACAAAAATTTCGCTAGGGTCAAACCCTTTTACTTTTTCAACATATTTTAGATTCAAGCTGTGGAAGTGGCCTGTGAATTCATCAATCTTGTTCATATTTCTGAATATGAAATCCCCAACTTTCCAAGGCAGAGGTATGAATTGCTTTTTCCTTTTTTCATGGAAAAAATGCAACTAGTAGTTGTACTGCCTTGCTATTTCAGCAACAAACATTTTGTCAGATGTGTGGCACGAAAGGAAGGAAGGATTTTCCTTGGAACCAAAAATTCTTATAACGTTATAATTCTCTATTTTTTCTAGTGTCCCCTTCCTATCCAGTGATTTACTCGCTTGGTCAGACATCCAAGGAGTGCCCTTTCCAAACAACAAGCCTTTAAAACTGAGACAAAATCATTAAAAACTTCATAAAATCCTTGGGAGGCATGGGAGGCCTCGTGCCTCCATAATGTTTGATACCAGAAAGTTACTAGGTCGAATTCACAGTTTACTTTCTTACACACAAATAATCTCAAGAACTGACAGCAATGCGCTATCGCGAAAACCAAATAAGATGACATAAATAATTTCTTCTCCTTCTTGTATTGCGACAATTGGAAAGAGATTTCAATGAGAATCAACTTACCCCAGTCAAATATGGCATGTTCTTTGACTGTAAAATATACAACGTAAAGAATCATCCGGGAGATGTTAGTTGTAGTTTCTTGTCCTGTTATCCTCGTGAAAAGCCATGCAATTTCTTGGAAGAGATTTTTAAATGAGCCAACCTGCAATCTCGTGATGTCCTTGGGGACGACTGATGGGTTTTCTAGGAATTCAGGTAAGAGGTCCAATCCATTGTTATGCTTCTTTAAGAATTCCCTGTAATCTTCACCCTTGAAGGAAGCATTGGCTCGAGAAGTCTCAACATCTTATGGAATACCTGAGGCGATAGAGAGACAAGGGAATGGTCCCGCAACTGAATAGTCCGTTGGCTTGAAATATATCTCTCGGCGCACCAGGTGACTAATTCCTTACATTCGAAGAATTTCGGGACACAACCTGCGTGTGCAATTCCAAACGTCCAGATTACTTTCTTCTGGGCAGAAGGGGATGGGTAGTAGGAATACGCTCTGGACCACTGAAAACTATGCTCCTCGCGCTCGAAAATATTCAACGTATCTCCACAGAACTGTTGTCGAGTTGCTGCCATAAGTTGACGAAAATGTTCCCTTGCTCCATATAATGTTTAAAATGAACGCTGGAGAGGGATAACATAATCCTCTGTAAACTCTGTTTTAATGCGTTTTAATAGGAGATCTCCTCGATCCTTCTGCTTATTAATGAAAATCCTTTCGAACCTGTATGGTAAGTTATTAGCATTAAAAACATAGTAAATGTGCATTGGGAAGGGCGCGAGGGTGGTGGGGACGAAAGAGAGCAAAATATGATTTGAAACTTTTGTAAACCCATGAACCCGCGAGTCCACAACGGTAGAAGGTGCGAAATTGGCTAAGTATGGAATGGCGTGGTGGTGGGACAGACTCATCATAGGCAGAATGAGACTTGGAAGTTTGGGGAGTCCGAGGATCAAAATGTAGATCGCAGAACGTTTTGGTGCAAGATGTATATCACGGAACATGAGGGCATGAGAGTTCGATCCTGCCAAGCTGAGAACCTGCGACCATAAAATCGGCTAAGTATGAAAAAACACGGTGGTCGGTTGGACTCATGATGTGAGGTTATAGATGGAGGTGATGGTCCGTAAGTCCACCAACCTGAGAACCTGCCGTTTGAAAAAATGCGACCAAGTATAGAACTAGAAAGGGATAGTAGAAGGGAAAAAGGAAAAGGAAAAAACGAGTAAGTATAGAAGAGGGAAATGAAAGGGATAAAAGTATTTGAGAAAATAGAAAAGGGGAGGGAAATTTCGGAAGCGGGAAATGATCTCAACAACAGGCTCTAACTGTGGGATGATTATCCCCAGTGGGTTGTCAAGAATCCATAATATCTCGTGATCAGGTGCTTCCACCCATTGGGCTATGGAGTCAGATTAAAAATACACAAACTAAAAATAAAAATATGTACAATGAGAATGAAAAAGTGCTAGGAGAAGAAACCTTTCAAATGTTGCCCGTTGACAGGCAACATTAACCTTTTTCCTTTCATGTCTTGGAGAAGATATGAGTTAAAGCCCAATATCTTTTTGACAACATAGGGTCCGATCCAGAGTGCTTCAAACTTTGTATGCATGGATGGCTTCTCCTTAGATTTGTTCCAAAGCAGTACCGATTCTCCCTTATGAAAGTTCTTCATCGTTGTGCCTTGATCAAAATATATCTTGACGCTCTGCTGCCTCTGAGAATTTCGATTCAGGGTTTTGCTTTGTTCCTCTTCCAACTTCAACAACTAATTGATTCTTTTCTGGATAGGTGAAGTGTCTTTTGTATCATCATTATTAACCACATAGATCAATGCATTAAGCTCGAGGCTAATCGAAATTTTTACCTCTTTTCCATAAACTAATAGATATGGAGACATTTCGGTGCTATCCTTCGGGGTTGTCCTACTTGCCCATAATGATTCTATTAGCTTCAGATGCCAATTCCTTTGGTTGCTATCAACGGTTTTGTTCAGTGTCTGCACAAGTGTTTTGTTGGTGGATTCAACAAGGCCATTTCCTTGTGGATAATAATTCGATGATTGACCCATGATGATCCCATATTGTCTGCAAAACTCCGTGAACTTTGACCCAATGAAGATCAACTATTGTCTGTGATAAATTTATCAGGGACACCAAATCTCGACAGAATGTTGTCCTTGAGGAATCTAATCAATTCTTCGGCATCAACCTTCTTTAGCACCACCGCTTCTGGCCATTTCATGAAATAATCGGTAGCCGTCAGAATGCACATATGCCCCTTGCTAGATTTCAGATTAATCGGACCAACAACATCAAGTCCCCACTGAGAAAATGGTTGTTCTACCACAATCGACTGTAAAAGCATCACAACTTTCTTCATTTTCCCTAAAAACCACTGACATGAGAAACACCTCCTTATTGTGGCATATGAATCCGTGAAGATTGACGACCAATAAAATCTTGCTCTGATTATTTTGTGGGTAGTTGCAGTAAGTGCAAAGTGTTCACCGCATATTCCCTCGTGGAATTCTTTGATCAGTCCTTGGGCTTGATTTTCATCGACGCATCTCAGTAGTATGCCATCAAAATTTATTCTAAAAAATATGTCAGCAATCAACACGTATTGGTTCGCCTTCATTTTGAGTGTTGTTCTCTCCTTGAGATTCATTGTAATAGGGAATTGCTCGAACCTTAAGTAGAATATGATATCTCTGTACCTTTCTGAATCAACTAATGGTTCTCTGAATGAGATTGAAATCATCCTATCGGCCGAGTCCCCATTCGCAATGAGCTTGCATAAACCTTGTTCTTTGATTGCCTTCAAAGGTTTAATCTTAATATCATATTCTTGAATTTTTTCTAACCAGTTAGCCCATTTCCTTTCTCTCAATTGTTGATTTAGAAGCATCTTGACTGGTGATGAGGGAACATAAGCTATAACATGGGAGTTCAATATATACGTCTGAAAGTGTGCTACAACTTTTACAAGAGCCAAAGCTTGCTTCTCGAGTTCTGAATACTTCAACTCATAGTCATGTAGGGTTTTGCTCATAAAACTTATCGGGAGTTCTTCTTCATTGCTATTTTTTCGAGTAAGGACGGATGCAACCACTGCCTCTGTAGCAAATGAGTAGATAATAAAATCTCTCTAAAAGTCTGGACTAATGAGGACAGGAGCAATGGTGATTGCCCCTTTGATATTGTTGAATGCTTTCTGAGTATCTGCTGTCCACTCGAATCTCTGCTCCCTTTTTAGTAACAAATTGATAGGTTTTACGATGCTTGCGTAATCAGGGACAAATCTTCGAACAAAATTGATTTTCCCAAAGAATGACTGGACTCCCTTCTTGGATGTCGGGGGGTTGAGCTCACTAATTTATTTAACTCTTTCTAGATCTATGTAAATCCCTTCCTTGCATACAATATGGCCCACCAACTTGCCTTTAGTCACAACAAACAAACATTTATTTGGGTTCAGAGAAACGTCGTATAATATACATCTTTCAAAAACCTTTCTTAAATAATGGATGTGATCCTCCCTTTTGTTTGAATGCACTGTCAAGTCATCTTGATAGTCTGCCATAAAATTTCCTATCAATCCGCTGAGCGCATGATCCATGGCCCTTTGGAACGTGGCTCCAACATTCTTCAAATTGAAGGGCATTCTAGCATATGCATATGTCTCCCATGGTGTGATAAATGTTTTCTTTTCTCTATCTTCCTCCGCTACTAAAACCTGATTATATCCAGAGAAACCATCCAACATAGACATGCAGGCCGATCCAATAACTTGCTGTAGTAGAAACTCCATGTTGGGAAATGGAAAATTATCTTTAATGCTTACTTTGTTAAGGTCTCTGAAGTCAACGGACATTCGGATTTCCCCGGTCTTCTTCCTAAAAATCACTGGATTTGAAAGTTAGTCCGAATGTCTGATGGGATAAATTATCCCTGCTTTCTTCAACTTCTCCAACTCAATTTTTACCATAGGTTTCAGCTTGGGATTCATCATTCTTATTTTTTGTTTTGCTGGTTTAGCTTCTTCCCTCAAATGAATGATATGCTGGAATATCGTTTTATCATAGGCTTTCAAGTTATCATAAGTCCAAGCGAACACATCAATATATTCTTTGAATAAGGTAGCATATTGATCAGCCTCTTCGAGGGTGCAATCAACTTCCAAATTGACATATTTCGAAGACTGGTCCGTTTCAATATTGACTTTTCTTGTTTCTTGCACCTTTCGAACTGAAACTTCTTCAAGAAGATTCTTGGCATGATCGTCTTTTGTAAACAAAGATTCTGTTTGTATACAATCTTTCAGGATGACAATCGATTTATCGTCTTCTTCATCATCATCGTTTAACAAAAAAATTTCCAATTGTTCATCATTCTCAAATACTTGTAAGTACTCAATATTATCGGGCACAGATGGCCGAAAATTTCTTTCTACCTGGAAAGACGTTTTTCTTAGGACATCGTCTGGGTTTGATAATGGGGCCGCTAAGGCTAGTGAATCGGCCTTGTGATTCTTGTCCCTTGGAATGAAAGCGATGTTGAACGAACTGAAAGATTCCATCAGCTTATTAAATCTTTTGAAATACAACTTGAGTCTTTCCTTTTTGATTTTGTACTTTTGGGTAACCTGATTGATGACCAGCTCTGAATCTCCAGTCACAATGAGATGTTCCATTTTTATTCCTTGTGCAAGGATCATCCCTTGGATCAAAGATTTGTATTCTGCCTCATTATTCGTGCATGGAAACTCCAGTCTTATATCATGGGGATTCATCGTCTTATCTGGGCTTATGAGAACAATTCCAACTCTGTTTCCAGATTTAGAACAGGCTCCATCGAATGACATTCTCCAGTAGCCTTCAAACAAACATTCTAGACCTTCCAAGCCTTGAACTTGTTCTAGGCTTCCGTTGTGCTCCATGTCCAAGATATCATAGTTCCCAATCCCGACATCTATGTAATCTTCCATTAATTCATTATCCTTCTTCTTGAAGGAGAAGGGTTTTCTGGGTTCATGAGGTACTTTAATCATTACTCCCTCCTTGCCTGGTAGCATCATACAACTGTCGTCATTCATTATATATCCACCGATCATGGAGGTCCAATTTATTCCCAACACAACCCCATAAGCTGGAGGCAGGTCTACCACGATAATATTAAAAACTGTGATGATATGAGGGGCTGTTGTAATTGAGGCATACAAATCCTTGATTTCTTCGTACGCCAACACTTTTCTAGAATTGATTGCATATATGCTCTCACTAGTTTCGTAATATTTAGTGCAACACATGCCCAACGCTTCCATGACTGTAAGTGGCATTATATTGTTTGTCACACCAGTATCAACTAAACAATTATGTAATGCAACATCATGGTTTTCAATTGAAATGTAGAAGAGCATAATTTTTCCTCTCAGCTTGGCAGTCGACGGGCTCTAGTTTTGTTTTAGAGTGGTGATAATGGCTTCAGTTCTTTTTGATGGATCATCCAACAACTTCAATATGTTCTGCCTCTACTGAGGAATCTTTACCACTCCCATAAAAGGCAGAGTTATCCTCAACTTACTTAAGTCCTCCACGACATTATATGTCATTTGAGTGGAGCTTGACACCATGTGTTGCCTTGTTCCATCTGTCAATTTTTCATTCGCCACTTTTTCATTTGCTTTTTCCTTTTCCTTTTTTTTTTTGTTTTTCTTTGTTAGAGTCGCCTTTATTCTTTGGTCTATTTAGAAACCCTCTTTTCTGGGTGACGTTTTCTTGCGAGTTAGGATCTTTGTCGCCCTCTCCAAATATATACATGGACGTCTCACATCCCTCCATTTTCATTGTCTCAGAGCTTTCATCAGATAAGTAATAACCTTCTTGCTCGATCAATTGCTCGTCATATACATCATCCAGAACAACTGCGTTTGGAGTAGGTTGTATGGGAACCCTTGGTCTCTGTGGGTCATCAGTATTCTCGAACTTGACTTTGTTTTCGGAGGGAGGGTTTCTCCTTTGTTTGGGAATTAACATTTTTGGGTTTGGCATGTAATTATCTCCTCTTCTTAGTCTAGTTATTTCGTTTTACATCTATTTGATGGTTCTATTCATCTGTGCAATTTCAATTCTTTGCCTTGTTTCCTGCGTTTCCACAGGATCGACTTTTACGTCATGTATGTTTCCTTTAAAAAATCCTCCTCCCGCAGTTTGATTATGAGCTGACCGAGGTTTGAATTCCTCGTTCTTTCTCGAGATGGAAGCTCCTTGATTATCAATATTCAATTCTTCCATCTGCCTTTGTAGTCTTCCTAGTATAATGTCAGGGTTGACACCCATTTCAATCATAATTTCTTCTATCTCAGTGGCCTTAGTCATTACTTCCTCCAAAGTATCCATTTGGGATGTTCTGATGGTATATTTTACATTCAGGGGCATTGCATTCTTATAAAAATCGAGAATAATTGGGTCATTTGGTCTTTTGTCTTCTGGGATTCTACTCAAGGTCTTATTGAAACTGAGATTAAAATATCGTATCCTTTCGTTCTTCCTCAACTCAATCTGGGTGAAGTCTATGAGGAGGGTATGGTAGGCAATTGGGGGGGAAAAAATAGTTAGGAACATAGCTTCGAGGTCGTTAAACGAGCGAATGTATCTATTGGGCAACATTGTATAGCATTCATAAGCTCTTTCTGATAAAGTTTGCAGACACAACCTCACCATGACATCATCATATTCAACTCGGTGAAAGTCACAAACAACAAGAAATAAGTGTAGATGTCTCTTTGCATCGATTGTCCCATCTTCAGAAAATTCCTTTAAGGTTCCCTTAGGGAGAATAAGGAGCTCATGTTTTTCACCTATGATATTAAGAGGGGAATCTCTTATCCTCCTCCTATTTCCAAACCCTGGGATTCCTTGGTTTCTTGCGACATCTCTTTCGCCTACTTGTCTCTCCTCATGATGCTCGTTTCGGGGTTGTTCATCTCTTGCTGCCATTTTTGAGGAGGTTTTAGGATCATATTTTTCACTTCTAAGGACAGAGAGTTGCTTACTTTTACTTCTGGTAATGGGTCCCTTGTATTCGTCCAACTTCAATCTTGACCTTGTTCTTGTGCTGCTCTAGCCAACATTTGATTTCTTCGATCTTGTCGTTCTTCTCTCCTCTACCTTCGAGGGATTTCTCTTTCTTCTTCTTGGACTAAGATTACCAGGACCCTTCTAACTCTTCTCGAGTCTGGGTTGTTGATATTACTAGATTATACAATTGATGTAAAATGCGTCGTTGATTATTCAATCCAATTTCTAAATGGGGATGATTACCTTAGGGTAAAGTCATATAAAAAATGTCGGGCTAGGTTCCAAATTTTAAGTTCATATCCCCAGTATGGTCACAAAAGATGTTGAGACTTGAATCCGTTAGGACCGAAACGACAACTTCACGAGGATACAAATCCCCCTACATTTTTATAGAGTTGGTACTCTTTTGTTCAATGGTTTTTTTTTTAAATGTGAGACTTTTAAAGAAGTCCGCCGAAGGAAAGTAGAAAAGAAAACATATAATGTTTTTTATTTTCTTTATAAATAAATTTCTTGAGAATGGACCAAGAAGCACATACATTCATACATTTAAAGCAAACAAACAAAATTTCCTCACATCCATCATAGTAGAGCTTAAAGATTTCTGATCACATAAAAAAGTAAAAGAAAATGATCTGCATGCATAAGAGAACTTTGACAGAGTGATACATGGGAAACTCAAATGAAGATAATGATAGATCAACCTCAAATAATTTATATCCAGAAAAACTGGGTTACAAAGTATAGTTGAGATTGTTCCCAAAATAATTCTCTTGGAATTTATAAAAAGTATATAGTTCAATACATATTCTTTGAAATTTAAATGCGTTTGTCATAATGATTGGGATTGGGGATTCTGTGGAAAATAAAGCAAATATGTATAAGAATGAAGTTTCTAAAAATAATAAAGTGGGCGGAGGAAGACAACAAGACCTGGTAAGAAGCAAAATGAAATTATCGGTCTTCGGTTAAACCTTTCTATTTAAAGAGGTGGAGTAACTGGATGAAGAGCTTGATAAATACATAAATATGTGATCAATATGAACATACTATTATGGTATCTCATGTTTTTCACTTGCTCACTGATGTCCTTTTATATCTTTCATCGGCGGTTACAGGAACCATTTCAACCGTCCTTTACCCTTCATCGGTAAGTTTGTCGACAACCTTTTTAAACCACTCCTCGATCTAGCTCCTCATTGACGCTATGTTGATTTCATGCTGGATTTTTATATTGAAGAGCTTGCCTTCCAAGTCTCTTAGATCAATAGAAATATTCCGCAAAGCTTCTTCAATATCTTGATTTTTTATCGAATAGTCGACTAGCCAGTTTTCCACGTCATCTTCACTATACTCAAGAATGCCATAGAATTTTTCAAATGATAACCCTTTAAAGATCTCAACTTGTTCGTCAAATGCTTGTTTGGTTAAGAACAATGAGTTGAGTATCAATTTGGGGTCTTGGACCTCATTGGTGCTCCCGGCTAGGTCTATCTCAGTCAGCGTTTTGAATACTTCTTCTCTTCTGGTTATGGCTTGGCTGCATGCTTGGTCAATACTATTATGGTTCTTAACCTATTCCTTCGAGCATGCGTTTAGTTGTTTTATCTGGTTCAGAGAAGGGATATCCTCCTCTCTTCTTCTCAACTCTGTCATATTGGTAACTTTAAAACCAAAGGGTACAACCGCGTCGAGGTAAAAACCTTCTTCGTTCTTCAAATCTACCTGTAAATATTCATGAAAAACGTGTGTTCTCGTTCCAAAAGAAACCATGCTCTTTGACATCTCCCAAGCCTCTGTAATTAATTCCATTTTTTTCTTAATATTATTCTCCACTTAGCCCCAGACTGATGTGAGAAGGCTTGCCGATCCTTTTAATTTTGCTGCAACTGTGGTAGGCCCGATCATTGCTACAAGGCTAGAAAGTACTGGAAGAGACATTAAAGTTTCCTCCAATTCTTTGCTTCTTTCCTTTAACATGAAATTCTCTGCTTCAAGGCCTCCAATAGAATTATCTAGAGCATCTCCAGTTGCTCGGTGAATTTGAGAAATATGGGAAGGCCACATGTTCCGTAGGTTAATCTCTGAACGAGATTTCCCATTTTTATTCTTTACATCTCTTTTCTCAATAATTACATTTTTAGACTCGTTGTAAAAAACAACGCGCTGAAATACAAAAGACTCTTCTTCATCGAAGGTCTTGCTCTCAATTATTTCAATCTGAGGATTCTAGTGAGCAGTGTTCTCTAGATGGTCGACGTTGGGGAACACTTTCGATGTCAATTTCGAGTTCCATATCTTCAAGGGAGAGGTCGTGGATGTCGCTTTCACCTTGAGGTCCCTTCTCTTCTTGCACAATGTTTTTTCTTTTCTTCCTTAAGGGAAGCTTGTGGGAACTTTAAATTTTTCCTGAAGGAGGGTTCTTGTCGCCTCCTCCGCCTGAAGAACTGTAGGTTAATTTTTTAATTTGGTTTGCCGTTGGAGCACTACTTTGATATGGTGTACTCTTTGGGGTGATAGTTGGGTATTGGACACTCTTCTCACCCAAACCTTTTCCTCTCTGCTTGTACGACTCATTGGTGTTGAGTATCATTTCCAGGTCACCAATGTCATGAGTGGGAGTGCCTGATACATTATCTCCATCTTCATTCATAATAACATTAATGAAAGAATTACTAAAGCCAACATCCAATAGATGTTCTACAAAAATTCTGGTAGGGTTGAACCCTTTTACTCTTTCAACATATTTTAGATTCAGGTTGTGGAAATGGCCTGCAAATTCATCAATCTTGTTCATATTTATGAATACGAAATCCCCAACTTTGCAAGGCAGAGGTATGAATTTCTTTTTTCTCTTTTCATGGAAAAAATGCAATCAGTAGTTGTAATGCCTTGCTATTTCAACAACAAACATTTTGTTAGATATGTGGCATAGAAGGAAGGAAGGATTTTCCTTGGAACCAAAAATCTTTATAACATTATAAATCTCCATTTGTTCTAGTGTCCCCTTCCTATCTAGGAATTTACTCGCCTGGTCAGACATCCAGGGAGTGTCATTTCCAAACAACAAGCCTTTAAAAACTGAGACAAAATCATTAAAATTTTCATAAAAATGTTGGGAGGCCTTGTGCCTCCATAATGTTTGATACCAAAAGGTTATTGGGTCGAATTCACAGTTTACCTTCTCACACAAAGATAATCGCGAGAACTGACAACAATGCGCTATCGCGAAAACCAAATAATATGACATAAATAATTTCTTCTCCTTCTTGTATTGCAATAATTGGGAAGAGATTTCAATGGAAATCAACTTACCCCAATCGAAGATGGCATGTTGTTGATCGTAAAATATAGAACGTAAAGAATCACAAGGGAGATGTTGGTTGTAGTTTCTTGTCTTGCTATCCTCATGAAAAGCTATGCAATTTAGCGAAATGAATTTTTAAATGAGCCAACCTGCAATCTCGTGATGTTCTCGGGGACGACCGCTGGGTTTTTTAGGAATTCAGGTAAGAGGTCCAATCCATTGTCATGCTTCTTTAAGAATTCCCTACAATCTTCACCCTTGAAGGTAAGCGTTGGCCGGGAAGTCTCAATATCTTACATAATACATGAGGTGATAGAGACACATGGGAATGGTATTGTAACTGAATAGTCCACTAGTTTAGAATATATCTCTCGACGCACTAGGTGACCAATTCCTTACAGGCAAAGACTTTTGGGACACAACTTGCGCGCGTAATTATAGACATCCAGATTACTTCCTTCCTGGCAGAAGGGGATGAGTAGTAGGAATACACTCTGGACCACTGAAAACTCTGGTCCTCGCGCCCGAAAATATTCAACGTATTTCCATAGAATTGTTGTTGAGTTTCTTCCATAAGTTTACGAGAATGTTCGCTTGCTCCAGATAATATTTAAAATGAACGCTGGAGGGGGATAATATAATCCTCCGTGAACCATGTTTTAATGCATTTTGATAGGAGATCTCCTCGAGCCTTTCACTTATTAATGACAATCCTTTCAAATCTATATGGTAAGTTATTAGCATTAAAAAGAAAATAAATGTGCGTTGGGAAGGGCACGAGGGTGGTGGGGACAAACGAGAGAGAAATATGATTTGAAACTTTTGTGAACCCGGGAACCCGCGAGTCCGCGAGGGTAGAAGGTGCAAAATTGACTAAGTATGGAATGGCGCGGCGGTCAAACGGACTCATCATAGGCAGAATGAGACTTGGAAGTTCGTGGAGTTTGGGGATCAAAATGTAGATCATGGAAATTTTTGGTGCAAGATGTATATCACGAAACATGAGGGAATGAGATTTTGATCTCGCCAACCCAGGAACCTGTGATCATAAAATCGGCTAAGTATGAAAAATCACGACGGTCGGTCAGACTTGTGATGTGAGGTTATAGATGGAGGTGAGGATCTGTAAGTCCACCAACTCGGGAACCTGCCATCTGAAAAAATGCGACTAAGTATAGAACTAGAAAGGGATAGTAGAAGGGAAAAAAGAAAAGAGAAAAACGAGTAAGTATAGAAGAGGGAAAATAAAAGGATAAAAGAATTTGAGAAAATAGAAAATGGGAGGGAAATTTCAGAAGCGGGAAATGATCTCAATAATCCTAGATGCTTAAGGCCAGTGCACATTTTTTCGTATATGTAAACACTCATATCATTAATATAAATACATCGCTGCGTGCAAACCGACCACGATAAAAGAGTATGGAGGACTAAAATCCACTAGAAAAGGAAGGGGAGGGCTAAGAGCCTAGGAAAGGGGCTAAGCTAGAGGGCTTAACACAAAAAAAAATATTATATCATTATTTCCTAAAGACTATGGTGAGGATAATTGCTTTATCCTAAGTCTCATGGAAGAGGGAATGAATCCCAAGTGGAGAGAAACGAGCTCCAAGAGAGCCATGTGTCAATCATGGTGCATGCAAATATAGGTGGGGGAAAATATTCTATTTTCTCATCTTTCTCCATTCCACTCATGCATTCGCCCACAAATCCACCCCCTCCATCGTTGACCTCTGCATCATTCATGGACCTCTGGAACCTGCAGATACCTTGAGCTATCCCGTACTTTTCCTGTGAAACACAACACACCTGTACTTTGCATGAGCCCGTACCATGCCTTAATGGTTTGTTGTTGTTGCCATCACCCTTACTTGATCGACTAATGAGATGGATTGAAGAAGCAAGTTGTCAAACCTGTGGGTTTGAAGAGGCGGGTTGTTAGGTCTGTGGACTGAAGAAGCAGGTTGTCAGAACTGTGGGTTTGAAGATGCGGGTTGTCAGGCCTGTGGACTGAAGACGCAGGTTGTTAGGCATGTAAGGAACTCTTTCTAGGTGAGAGAGGTTGTTGGGGAAGTGATTTTCCTAGAGGGAGCCCAATGACAACTATAATGTTATGAAAATTCATGTTCAGTCTGTTGCTGAAGCCCTGGAAGGGAAGTGGGGTAGCTGAAGGACTGTTGAGCAGAGAAGGGGCACACTCCCTAGGGTGGGATATGCATGTGGGCAATGAGAGGCTGTAGGTTTTTAGTGTGAGTTGGCTCGTGGGACGAAATCCTTTCTGTTGATTGTGCAACTTCCTGTTGTCTCAGCCTAGCCTAGGAATCCCTTTACCCGAGTGGAGTTTAGTCCCAACTCGTGGGTGACCCACTGCTGAGAGTGATGAACAGCGTGGTCTAAGGCTGGGAGGTTCGTAGAAGGTCTGCACGTAGTTGGTGGTCTTCTATAAAAAAATAAGTACCATTTATGTGTTCATTTTCATGCTATGTATTTGTACATGTCTCATATTTATGATTTTTTCCTGTATATGCTGTATGTATAGGCTTATTGTTATTTCTGCATTAATCTGTGTATGAGAAGAATGTAATTGTCTGTTAAGTTTTATATGTATGATGTTCCACAAGAGATTCTACGTGTCATATCCTAGTGGGACTATGGGTAGGTATGTAAATTTTTGAATATAAAAAACATGAGAAGTTTTCAATGTGGCAGTCCCCGCCCTGGGAGGCCCGGGGTGTGCTACAAATTTGGTTTCAGAACTTAGCAAGAGTGTTTTATGGAGTAGCATGGCCCGACCTGGGTGGCTGGGGATGTTACAATTTCTCCATGTTGAGACTAATTGATTGGGTTCCACATCACACAGTTCTAAATCTTCAAACATTTGTGAAAAATACTCTCATAGAAGGTCGTGTGTAGCATTCTCTCCACATAACCTATCTCTAGTGTCAAATTTATATCCTCTCCTATGATCAACTTATCACATGTGGCCAAGTCCTAAGTTGTAAATATATCCCATAAAATATTTTTATCATCATAAGGGCCATAAATATTGATAATGGAGAATTTTCCTTAGTTCTTTAGATTCTAACTTAGTCTAGATACCTACAGTTTGAAAGCAAGAATGTATAAGTGTTACTCAAGGAAAATCTCTATTGCAAGGGGTAAACCACAATAGATGGAAAGACACCCAAAAATTAACTCCAAACTCAAGTATGCTAGATAGATAGAAACACTAACAAGATATGCCTAGAGGCCTACCTCATTTGGTCGTTCGAAGAAGACCACGATTGAGATCACAACCAAAAGCTTGATGCCTGCAACTTGTCCTCAACAACCAATATACACAAGCATATATAAATTATATAGAATGTTAGCATATAAATTAGCATAATCCATTAACATGTATAACAAATATGCCCATGGAAAGTGATACAAATATTCCTAACATATAATTGTACGAGAAAAAAATATTTCTATTAATGTAATCAAAAGAAGTACCTAGGTGACAAAATTCTGTAATGACACATATTGGAACCGAGAAACTAAGTCCCTCCAACTGGGCATTCACCACTTCAATCCTCCACAAAGGCAAGCTCACAAGTAGTAGGAGTAATTGAGTTTCTCCTTCTCAAGATAGGAAGAGTTTGGGGGTTGAACACAATAAGTTCAGATTTTCAAGGACAAAGGGATGCAGACTCAATATGAAGTGAAATTTCTTCAGAGTGTCTTTGCTCTCAATGATGTGTCTCTTCAAGGCTTGTACATGGCTCAATTTATAGCCTCCAAATGGATTGAAGGGTCGAGTCAGAGCATTTCCAGTATATGGAAGGTCAGTGATCATGGATCTCGTGACATGGCATGAAAACCTGACATATTTTTAATTTTTGAGCACAAAACCTGATATATGTGGGCTGCAATGGAGCAACCTGCATACACACGAGTTGTCTAATTGTGGCCCACATATATGTTAGGATATTTAGACACTTAGGATTTAGTTAATATTTACTTGGTCTAATGTGTCGTTATCTAAAAGTGTGTTTCTCAGTGTGTTTCTTTAGTATGCATTAGTAGTTAGGAAATCCGACGGTCACGATATGTTCTCGACATAGAGTGATCCGACGGTTCATACTCTCCTCGATCTTAAAGACCATTGATCTGTGGCTTAACACCCGATTGGTCCATGATCTCTATTTAGAGAGCATGGAGGGTCATTTTCCGATGATTGATTGTGAGAAACTCTCTTGTAAAATCTCTCTGTAATCTTTTTCTTTTGCATTAATAAACTGCTCCAAGTGGTCGCTTTGGCTGGGGTTGTGGATGTTTCCCCGTAGGGGTTTTTACTACATGAAAACATCGGTGTGTTGATATTTGATCTAGTTATGTGAGTGGTTACTGAAGGTGTTTGTCCTTTGTTGGAATACCTGTGTTTTCAAACAGGGTATTAGAGCCTGTTTGAAGACCCACTCCTGTTGTAGATCAAGATCGTGAAGCCGAGTTGCCTCATCTCCATTTTCTTTCATTTTCATACATTTTTGGGCTGAGAGGACTATTCCATTGCGTCCGGAGCACTCGTTTCAGTCATGAACACTTTTCGTTTCACTCGAAAATGTTTCCGTTTGTCCACGATACAACCATTACAGTAAGATCCAGAGGTATAAAGTCTGAATATGTATTTTTTAATTTTTTGCAAAGTATTATTTTGGTTTTATTTCGGTTTGATATTATTTGTTTTCGGATTGTTACTCTTTTAGATCTGTGTATGCTCTTTGCCCCGTGCCCTGTGCGATCTCGACAAATCATAAATAGATAGGAAAATGTGCATCTTCCGGGTAAGCTAACCGAGATCTATAACCCTTGTTGTCATCAAGAAGCAACATTTTTTTCTTGTGTGAAAATAGTTTTTTTTTAGCATGTTCTCCAAGACCGTTTTCCACAAAAACAACAACAACCACACCTCCAATCCTCTTGTGAAACAATACAATATGTTTTTCTATCCCATTTGGTTAAAAGTTGCCTTATTAAGTAAGAGGTATTGAGTTCAAGTCTTTCTTTTGTTACCCTTTTTTTAGAAAAAGTTCATGCTAAAATTGTAAAATGTATTTCATTTCAAGTATAAAAATGAATCACTATAAGTATCTTTAATATTTTATTTTAGAGTTATTTATTTTGCATGAAGTAACTTCATTGTAAAAGTGATCCCCACTTCTCTTTATAAAAGTGGGCATTTCTGTAACGAACCTCCTCGTTACGACAACAACTCTGATAACAGGTACACTTTTTTTTTTTTAAGAGTGTGCGCGCGTGTAAAAGGAAACATACACACTTGACTCACGTCGCCATCTGACGACTAACGAGACGCAACCACGATGATCACAACAATAAGTCATAAGGCACACCACAAGTAACTGCAAGCATTAAATGACATACGGGTTAAGTACAGTACGAACACAGATGGAAGAATCCATAGTAGTAGATTTTACTCCTTCTGCACAGGAAAGCAGGGCGTTTAATCTTAGTTCTTTGCTCTGGAGAGAGAGAAGGTCAGATAGGCTCCTGGCCGACTGCTCAGGCAGAAACTAGTAATCTCTGTTAGGTGTGTCGCAAGAGTGGAAACCCTGCCTTTAAAGGGCCCGAGACTCTTGATACAACACTTGATTCTTTACACAAAAATTAATCACACACGCAGAGTTATATACAGAGCAACTAACTTTATCAATCGAAGAGTCTGATATCATACAACTGAGAGTTTGGACAATTCCAATTATAGTACTAACTCTGAAATTAACCTGACCCTAAACGTCAATATAGAAATAAACAACGACTTTATTAACCCTAGATTTAACAGCCCATCCCTAAGCCAATCAATAAAAGCATTGCAAATAAACAATGAGGAGCTCACATTCATAAGTTATCAAGGCTAGCATAGCAATCTTCCTATTGCAAGAACCTTACATTTTATAAGACATCAATCACATGGAATTACAAGAACATTCCCTAGACATAACCATCTCATCACTATTTGTAGTATAATAACATTTCAACTAAATACAAGGATTTTACATTTTATTTGTTATGAATAACAATGACACTACGCTAACATTACCATAACCTAACCCTATCATCACTTTTACATTCCCAAAAATATTCAATTAAAAATAAGGAGTTTATTTTTATATATTGACAACTAAATAAGGACCAACTCTTTATCCCTATGTTATCTATAACAACTACCCTAATCAATACCACAACGATAACCAAATACTCAATAACATTACTATGAACAAATGTATTAACATAAACATCACTCTACCTTAACAACCATAATGATAAGGTCTTGGTTTTAGAGCTACCCTACTTACTAGCAGTAACATTATCCATCAATGACATTTAAAATTTCATAACGGTAAAGCATTTAATACTATTATTCCTTGACATACACACCAGCTACAATAAGATTATTCCTTAAATAAAAAGGGGGCATTAAAACTTTGCTCTGCTATACCACATAAAAGGCATTTAAATAAAACTGAAGTCATTCAATTTCATAACAACAGACTTACACCATTGGCCACATAACATTATTCGGCGGCTAACAACTGGCAACACCAAACAGAAAAAATTCAGGAAATGAATTTAATTTAGGCAGCGATCAAGGGAAAATATCAGAACATCAGTTAACTCGACGACCATCAATTGGAAACTACCGATATGGCCCAATCGCCTGAAGAAGATACCTCAACGCGCAGAAATCAAGCAAAATGCAGAAGGGAAAAATACCAAATATACGAGTAATAAAACTCATTACCCAGAAATCACCGTCATGCATGAGTAGCTTTGAAATTGACTTATTTTAACTAAGATCTAAATGGGTGTAACAAATAGACTTAAACATGCGTAAAGGACAAATTAATTTCCCATCTAAATCTATTTCGTTTCACATAATTACTGGAAACATATTGAACGTGAGCTGTAATACTTTGGATCTCCAACGTTTTTCTAAATCCATGCTTAATCATACTTAATGCATCCAAGAGGTAATAGAAAGAGATTAACGGTTCAATGTTTGAAAGTTTAAGGAATGGTTTCAAAGCCCTGAAACTCATCAATAACTCAATTGATCCAATATCGTATTTTGTTGATCTAATAGCAAATGGATTGAATATATTCTTGTGAATGCTAAAAAAAATATTAAAGTTCAGATCTGTTTCTGATTTCTGGAATTCATTGTTTAAAGGTTTGATCACTGGTTTAATACACTTTGGCACAACTTTCTTAAGGCATTTTGCAATAGTAGTGATCTAATCCATCTTAAGCATGAAATTTATGCTCTGAAACTTTGAACAACCTGCGTAAAAATCAACGATTCATACTTGCTATAATATTGTTGATGGTTATTAACACGTTGAAATTTGGATGACTGTCTTACATAAGTTTGAAACATCATAGCTTGAGCATTTCACTCTTTAGGCACTCTATTGTGTCACATAAACCCAATCAACATTAAAGATTTCTGAACGACTTGCTTTAACTGGAAGTTTCATCTTGATTACAACGTTGTTCCCTGGAATTTACTGTGGTATAAGATTTAGTCTTAAGAAACAACAACACAAACATTTAAAAATGAAATGCCCATACAAAAACGAAGTGCCCATACATTTATAAACGCCCATACCAAAAATGAAATGCCCATACATTTATAAATGCCCATACAAAAACGAAATGCCCATACAAAAACGAAATGCCCGTACATTTATAAACGAGATGCCCATACATTTATAAACGAAATGCCCATATATTTATAAATGCCCACAGAAGTTATAAACGCCCACAACAAATGTAAAAACACCCATAGAAAGGTAAAAACGCCCATGACAATGTAAAAACGCCATGGCTGAATGGTTAAAACGCCCACTGTGATTTTAAACGCCCACAGAAGTTATAAACGCCCACAACAAAATGTAAAAACACCCATAGAAAGGTAAAAAAACGCCCTTACACAGCAATGAAAAAATGCAGGGTACCGTGCCACCACAAAAATCAGAAGACAAGCAATTCGCAGGTCATAAGGATTTCCAGCGCAGAGATAGTTTTATCTCTTTCAAGCAAAAAAAAACGCAGACAACAAAAACGCAAGGCATAGCGGGAGATCGCATAGATCCAAGGAAGGTCGGCAATGCCGAGATCATGAAATTCTTTTATCTAATACCGACACACAACAACAGAGTAAGAAGTAATATTTTTATGACTGTCCCAGAATTACAATCGCCGAAGAGCAATGCAAGAAACCAATTAATCCAACAAGAACCCAAGTCAATTGAAGTTAAGTAATTTTCATCTCACACTGCCAATACAAAAATGCTGATAACAATAAGAGAGGGCTAAGGTCCTAATACCTTCTATCATGCAAATGAAAAACATATTGTTGCCTTAACTCCCGCCTCGAATGATGATCCCGCGCTCCGTGCCATTCCTACTCCGCGCCACTCCTGCTCGTCGACCGTAGAGACTACACCGGTACCTCCCAGCCAATCGCTAGGGGTACTTTGCTTCCCCCTTGCCCCCCGAGCCGCAAAGGGGCCACACACTATCCAGATGGTAGATCTAGCTTCCCAGGTTGCCTCGCAAGGCTGAGCTACCACTCCTATCCGAGCTGAAAAATCCCAACTCCTCACAAGCAATCAGTCAAGTCACAAATTCGGCAGCGTAACGTTACACTAACAACTGATCCCCTTTCTTCCTCATCTTCCCTTTCTTTTATATAGTTTTTTCCACCTCCAACTTTCCATAAATCACATTTTAATTAAGTTTTAATAAAAAAATACTAAATGATCTCGTTCGCACAAGTGTCGTCCATCCCCCTCTTTCCTCAAGTAATTATTTTCTTTAATTTATTAATTTACTCATTTTCCTCACCCACCTAGAGTTGCCCCTAAATTCACTCCTAGGTGTTCCTAGATTCCCTTACAGGTTTAATTACTTTCCCTAAAATGAAGTTGCTAATTTTAGTTCATTTTAGAAGGTTCTTAATTGCAGATTCCTTACTATGTTGACCTCGCTTTTTACCATAAGTTCCCATTTTTCCTTTATTATGTTTCCTCCATTTACTTAGTTTCCCAATTCTTATTATTCACTTCTTTCTCCTTTTTATTAGACCCAAAATGACAGTTGTGCTATTAAATCTTTCCCATTTATTATTTATTTAATATCTTTTGTACTTTCACAAGTTAGGAAATAATTTCTTCTTTGCAAAATTTTAAAACCATTAGTTTTAATTAAATTCTTACTCTCGTCATTTACCCCAATAATTTTATGAAGACCCGACTATTACTTAAGTGGGTTTTTCTTTAAATTGTTATTTTTATTCTAGGGTCTTTTTCTTAAGGTTAGACTAAATTTTTACCCTAGAAAAGTTTTAGACTTAGGACTTAGATTCTGAACTGGGCGACACTTGGTTATGGAAGTTGTTTAAGGATTTCTTAAGGAGTTAATGTCTTAGGGCCATCTAGGTTTGTTTCTTCATCATCATCAACGCGACGTGCCCTTCAGGAAGCACTACGTGCTCCAAGGGTGCCACTCGCCTCATTCATTTCTTTTGCGCGATGTGCCCTTCAGGATGCACCACGTGCTCCAAGGGTGCCACTCGCCAACTTGACTAATTGGTAGACATCTATAACCCCTGGAGTCAACACTCCGCCAGGGGAACTTGTGGGAGACTAAGGGCTCTAAGGAATAAGGCCCCCGCCTTATTGCGCACCCCTTAGAATCATCATGAGCGACTGTCGCAGTTTGCCCTCACGGCATCGTGGATCCTCTCGAACTAGGTAATCGTTAACCTACAGTTCGAGCCACGGTGGGAGTGCTAGTAGGCTGTGGCAGGGCTGTTGTCCACACCTCTCCCTCAACCTCTCTGGAAATCGTGTGTGACCCCTTTACTCCATATGTGAGTCTGGTCGGCAAGCTATTGTCAGCCTGCATCATCAACAATCATGTCAGAACATGTCAACATCATATCATCAAATCAATGAAATATCACAGTAAATAAATCAACCCAAATAGCACACTCTCTGACTCAATCCGGAGTCCAAGGGGTTCCACCGATGCCTCTGCATCCTCAAGGCCCAAAGCCCTGCACACTCAATACAACTGAGTCAATAGCACCTGTCTACGTCAAAGCAGTAAAACATCATGTTATCTATCATAACGCATCATAATTAAGGATAAATGTTTTAACATCATAAAATTCCAAATCACTTGCGAGCAAGTGTCCTCAAAGAATAAGTTTTCTCAGTGCGCCAGAGCGGGATGTTACAATTTCATAAAGTAACTTACACCACCATGTGGTCCTTTGGTTACCGTTTATGTCTTTTTTTAAAAGGGCATAACTCTCACATTCGAACTCTGTTTTAAGTGCCGTTTTTTTTTAAACCGCATAACTTTTCGAGATCTTTCTATTCAAATCATCAGTTTCAGTTTTTAAATCCATATTATCTGCATATTTAATATGACTTCTACAAGTAATCTCTTACTTACCAGCATCAACTACTTCCAATGGAAATCCCATATGGAGGATTTATTAAGAAGTAAAGGCTTGTAATGGATTACCTTGGGAAATGAAACAACACCCACACTGATGCTGATAAGAAATCCAAATGGGATAATAGGAATGACGAAACACGTGGATTAATTAGAATGTCTATCTCTCCTGATTTAAGGTTCCACCTTCAATCAATTGATAAACCCAAAGAAGCTTGAGAAAATATTGAATCTGTGTTTGGTAAACACAATATTATTCGAGCACAACAGTTATAAAATCAAGTACTAACTTTAAGTCCAAGTGATTTTTCTTGCATTGAACACTATCTATCTAAGTTTAAAACACTCAGAACTCTATGTGAAGAATGTAAGATAAATATAGAAGATCGTTGCATCTATCTTATTCTTTCTAACCTAGGTAGTGCATATTCTGTGTTTGTATCTACCTTTTATGCCATGCAAGAGGCTCTAGGGACAACTTATCAAAAAACCAGTCTTGGGAACTTTTGTGATGCTTTGATTAGAGAGAAATATAAGCCAGTACAACTTGGAGTGATCAACACTGCAGGTACCTCCAACAAAGGCTTAGTTGTCCATCAGAAATATAAACCAAAGAATCCTAAGAAACAACAGCATTGCTACAAAACAAGCAATATAAGGGTCCCAAACCCACTCAGACAACTTTCTCTCCTAATGGAGACAAAGGAGCAAAATATAAAAATAAGAAGATTGACAAATATTGCAACTTTTGTGATAAAGATGGTTATGACGAGTCCAAATGTTTCAAGAAGATGGTGGCTTTAGAAGTAGCGATGAAGAAACACAACACCAATATTGATTCTACTTCTTCTTCTTTTCATGGACATGCACTTTCAGCTTCTGGTTTCTCCTTCAATACAACTTCTACTTCTACTTCTGATGAGTGGCTTATTGATTCTGGAGCATCTTATCATATGGCTAAGTATAGAGACATATTTTCTACTCTAAATGAATGTAACACCAAGGAAATATTTGTTGGTGATGATAGATCTCTTAGTGTTGAAGGATCTAGAACCATTCAAGTAGAAAATGGTCATTTCAATGATGTATTATGTGTTCCAAGTCTTTCTTGTAACCTTCTATAAGTGTATCAAATCACTCATTCAGGTGAAGGTAAAACCGTAGAGTTTTCACCTCACCAAGTTGTAATCAAGGATCTAAAATATCCTAAGCATGTTTTTGCAACTGGAATTACTGATGATATTACCAGGTTGTACAAGTTTGACAACTTTGGGTCATCATATTTTTCATCAGTTTTTGTTGCTCATAGCAATGATTTGAGAAAAATTTGGCATGAACGGTTTGGTCATCTAAACTATCGCTCATTGCATCAACTATGTAATCAACAGATGGTGACTGGTCTTTTTTTTGTTTCATGCAGAGATGGTGTTTGTGTCAGTTGTGTTCTCGACAAATATCATCAGGACAATTTTGACAAATGTGCCTCTTGGCACGCCTTGGGTCCTTTGCAGCTTGTTCACAGTGATTTGTGTGGTCCACTTTCTTCTCCTTCTTTTTCTGGGTGCAAGCATTTCTTAACTTTCATTGATGAATTTTCCAGATGTACTTGGGTTTACTTCTTAAAGCTTAAGAGCGAAGTTTTTGACAAGTTTTTGGCCTACAAGGCCCTTGTAGAGAAGCAATCTGGACTCAAATTCAAAGGTTAAGAACATATAATGGAGGCGAATATGTGAACAATAATTTTACAAGTTATTGCACCACATAGGGAATCCAAATGCAACACACTGTTCCATATACACCACAATAAAATGGTGTTGTTGAGAGAAAGAACCACACATTAAAATAAATGGCTAATTGTATGATCCAATCTAAGGGATTAAGTCTAAAGTATTGGGCGGAAGCCATCAAATGTGCAAATTACATAGTAAATTGCACTCCCACAAAGTCTCTTAAAAATATAACACCGGAAGAATCTTGGACTAAAATTAAACCAGATGTAAGTCACTTCCATGTATTTGGCAGTATAGCATGGGCTTACATTCCTGATGAGAAAATGAAAGCATTACAACCTAAAAGTGAGAAGTGTATATTTGTTGGTTATTTCGAAGATGTCAAAGGTTATAGACTTATTAAAACACATTGTAATGAAATTATTATTAGAAGAGATGTTCAATTTGATGAAAATCTCTTGGCCTGCGAGCCTAATTCGACGGTTGTGCCTTCTTCGGCCTGCGAGCCATCTTCGATGTTTTTTCCTTCTTCTGTTCTGGTTTCTTCTTCTGATGATGACAGTGAGGATGAAAATCCACCTTCACTTGCTCACCTTCCTCCATATGAGTCATTTGAATCTTAACCAGCACCAGCTCCACAACGCTCGTTCAACACGAGAAGCAGGTGGTGATCTTGTCGATGATCCTTCAGATCAACGTCAGACACGTTCATAGTTCCAGCGAGCCTCTTCTCTTTTAGCTCAAGTTTCAGAAACTCAGGATCCAGAGACATTTGCATAAGCTTCAGGTCATCTAGATTGGGATACATCAATGAATGAAGAGTATCATTCTTTAATGAAAAATGATACTTGAGATCTTGTACTTCTTCCAAAAGGAAGAAAACTTGTCATATGTAAATGGGTCTACATAACTAAGTATGCATCAGATGGAAGTGTTGAAAGACACAAGGCTCGGTTAGTTGCCAAAGAATTTTTCCAAGTTGAAGGAATTGACTATAATGAAACCTCTGCCCCTATAGCCAAAATCAATTCCATCTACCTTGTTCTTGCCCTTGCTGCCTCACATAAATGGGAGGTCCATTAGATGGATGTTAAATCCTCCTTCTTGCACGAAGATTTGCAAGAAGAAATCTACATGGAACAACCTCCTGGCTATGTCCATAATGACTCTAGCCTTGTTTTTCGCCTTAAGAAATCTCTTTATGGTCTCAAGCAAGCTCCCCGAGCTTGGTATTCCAAAATGGACAACTTTCTTATTGCCACTAGATTCTCTAGATGCCATTCTGATCCTAATGTCTATACCAAGAAAATAGAAAGCCATCTCATAATCTTTGTCCTTTATTTTGATGACCTTATCCTTACGGGCAGTGAATCAAAACTTTTAAACCATGTGAAAACCAACCTTAAGAAGAAATTTGAAATGACAGACTTAGGCTTTTTGCACTATTTCCTTGGCCTCTAAGTTTTGCAAATCAATGAAGGAATTTTTCTTTCCTAGTCTAAGTATGCTTGTGACCTTCTTCGTTGCTTTCACATGGATGATTGTAAACCAGCCCCTTCTCCCTTCCAATCTGGAGTCAAGCTTACTGCCACATGTACTTCTCCCGAAGTCGATGCCACCTTGTACCGTCAGTCAGTTGGTAGCCTCTTATACTTGACTCATACCCATCCTGATATTTCCTTTGATGTTGATCTTGTTTCCTGGTATATGAAAACACCCCATGAAATCCATTGGAAAACAACTAAAATGATACTTCGCTATGTCCATGGTACAATTCAGTTTGGGATACATTACAGTTCAGGGGGGACTCCTTAATTGGTTGGTTTCACTGATTCAGATTGGGCCGGTGACTCTGATGATCAGAAGTCTACTGTAGTTTATGTTTTCAGCCTTGGTTCAGGACCTGCCACTTGGGCCTGTAAGAAACAACATGCTATTGCACTTTCTTCAGCAGACACAAAGTACCGAGCAACGGTAAATGCAAGTCAGGAATCCTTGTGGCTTCGACATATCCTTTCAGAGTTTGGATTCCAACAAAAACATCCGACCAGCCTTTGGTGTGATAATTAGAGTGACATCAAGCTCGCCAAAGACCCAGTTCAACATCAACGTAGTAAACACATCGAGCTACACATGCACTTCATCAGAAAACTCATTCATGATCAAGTTATTGAAGTGCTCTTTTTCCCTACAAAATATCAAGTTTCAGACATTTTCACAAAGTCTCTTACGGAAGCGAAGTTTTCCAAACTTTGATCTATGTTAGGAGTTCAGGAAGTTGTCATTAAGGGGGGATAGGCTCTAATGCCTCATTCCTTCTCCTATTTGTGTCACTATTGTAAATCCTTCAATCCTATCCCAAGTTGTTCTTAAGGGGGGATGTTAGGATATTTAGAGACTTAGGAGTTAGTTAAGATCTACTTGGTCTAATGTGTCGTTAGGTAAAAGTGTGTTT
>ML786158.1:192891-213242 GCA_009831015.1 Picea engelmannii | reverse complement strand
TGAAAAAAAATTGAACTCTCGACATTGATAAGTGCTTAATAGATCAAAGGTTAAGATGAATCTATGTTAGTATTAATTTCAATAAAAGTAAATCTCATATGAGGAAGATGCATAAAGTAGATCTCATATGAGGAAGATGCATGTTTGTCAAGATTTGAGTAATTTATACAACAAATTCTCTAAAGTTTTTTTTTCCCTATTTATTTCAAATTATTCTAAGAATAATCGTGAATCACTGAAAAACACGCTCACTATAAAAGGCATCTTTACAGTGTTCTCAGCTCCACCTATTGACTTATCGACAAACCGCCTTCTAACTGTCTAGAAGAATCATGGCCATATTTAACCTATCAATTTTAAAAAAATACACAGATTATTTTAATTTATTCACAATTGATTAATATCAATAAACATGCCATTGAATTGATAATATTTTTATGTTGATGTGGTTATATTTGTTGTTGCTCGGTGGGTGGCATAGAATAATATAATTCTTAATATCAAATCACATATTCGGCCAATTTGTTTTGGTTTCGACATTTTGTAAGTCATTAATTCACTATCAAATCATATACGTTGTTTGGGTTTTTACCCTATTTTCTTTATATTGTATTTTTAGTTCCTGCCGTAGGCATAGAGGGACTATAGCGATCGATAATTCGTTGACTACATATTAGTTTGTCCTTTGACCAGAAATATTTGCATAATACCTATTGTTGGAGCTAGGGAATTAAAAACATATATTTTTATATAATAAAAAGTACCATATATGTACTGATCTGATTGGATAAGAGATTTGAGGTCTTATTGCCGGCTTTGCTATTCCCAATGTTTTATATGGCAACATATCCAAACTTTTTATCGTATACAGTCTTTTTGAATAATATATTTTTCCTATGTATTGCTTGAAGGTGGATTAATGCTAGCATTAGTTCGAATGTTTGTATTAACATTTTCTGCTAGCTGAATATATCCCTAAGTTTTTATTTGTATTAATCATATTGAAATGTTTTGATATCCAAGCTTTATAGTGATTGAGAATTCCAAACTTTATAACGTCCTTGCCGCATGTATTTGTATTGAAATGTATTGACAATTTTTTCGAGATGCTTCAATAGGCCCGACAACTTAAATGTTTACATGACGCGAGGTCCTCCAACATACCTGACAACTTAAATGTTTGCATACTGCGAGGTCCTTAGACAATCTGACAACCTTAAATGTTTATCTAAATACGCTTCTTGGAGTACATTTTTCCTCTAAATTTTCCATACAATGTTGCATTGATTTTGCACAGTGTTGTTCTCCACTGCCAGTTGAATAGTCATTGTATGTTTCATCCTTCTTTTACCTTTGCAATGCAATTTCGTCATCGTTGAAGCTACATACATTGTTTACTAGTTCAGTGAGTGATTCTTCTTCGTTGGTTCATCGGTTGGTGCTTGTTGTTGTTTCGTTTGTGATTCGACCTGCGCTTCTGCATTTCGTCATTTCGGAGTAAGTTTCCATGCCATGGTTTCATTTTCTATTCCTTGTTTGTTGTTCAGTGTTTGTAGTTTGCAAGTAAGAATGTTTTCTTATTTGTAGTGGCATGGTCGTCATATGTTTCCGGTTCCTTCCGTGCTTCGGGTACAATTTCGTAATCGTTGGAGATATATATGTTGTTTACTGGTTCAATGGTTCTTGCTGGTTCATTGGTTCATGGGTTGCTGGTTGTGTTTGTTTGGCTCAGGTTTATGCTTTGGGGCCTTGGGGATACAGTTCGACCTATTCGTGCTTTCTCGCTGGTTTGGTGCTTGTTGTTTCTTTTTGTTTGATTCGACCTTGCAGGGTTGGGGTCCAACGCCGGTGGTTGGAGCTATTTTTTTTTGGATTATTATTGTTTTTGGGGCGCTTTACAGTGTTCAGCCCCTGCACCCACGGATCAAAATGTAGTTGTGTTATTTGCCCTGTCTACTGAGGTCGATATCTGTTCTACTGTGATATTTTGTTGGTGCTTCAGTGCCAGCATGAAAGAAAATAGTTGCATGCAAAATTGTTTGATAATTACATGTGAAATTGCAATATCTGCTGTTTTTTGTTAGAATAAAGCATATGCAGGTTACATTTATAAACCATGTATGGTCAAATGTGCCCATATGACATTACATCTTCTTTGTCCTCTACACAGACTAGTGTGTGCACGATACAATTTTTGTTGTACTTGAGATATGATATGTACAACAAAGATTATGCAAGATTATATTTCGATGTCTGGAAGCATGTCTGGGTAGTTTGCCACGGAAAACCAAAATCTTGTATTGTGGGCACAACAGTCTGTGTAGAGGATAAATAAAATGTATTTCCATCGGTGGAATCATATCTGGATAATTTTCCATGTAAAACTAGAATCGTTTAGCTACGACCATGTAATTTCGTGATATTTTGTGGCTTGTAATATATTTTGGGTAGGGAAAAAAAATTTACACATTTACAACTATGGATGGAGAAGCGCAAAGGCTCATGTTTCTGCTTGTCTTTTAGACTGTTCATTGAGTCTCTTTTACTGTATGTACATATTTTTTGTTCTCTGGTGCATACCAACTTCCATTCATGTTCATTGTATTTTGTGTGTTCCCACATTCAAACAAACAGAATAGCTAGAGAAAACTACGGAGTCTTGACTGCATCGGTTGAAGAGGATATAGAAAGGTGCATGCTTGTACTGTTATTTCATATTGCGTTGTTTTGTATTTCATTTATTGTCTGTATATGTGTTCACCTAGTTTATTATATGTACATGTTGCATGCCTTCCTACATGGTAAATTATCTTCATTGCATGCCTTCTTTCATACTAACCTGCTTCATGTCTGTTGTGTTTTCGTTGCATTGCTACATTTAAACAAACAAAATGGCTGGAGATGACGATGGGCTCTTTCGTGGGTAAATAGCCATGTTTCTCTTTCCTTTACATGTTTGTCTTCATTATAAGTTATCTTCATTACATGCCTTCCTGCATACTAACCTACTTCATGTCCATTGTGTTTTCGCTGCATTGCTGCATTTAAACAAACATAATGGCTGGAGAGGATGATGGACTCTTTGGTGGGTAAATAGACATGTTTATCTTTCTTTTATATGTTTGTCTTCATACTAACTTGCCTTCATGTCCATTGCATATTTGGCGTTGCTAATTTGGAAAAAATAGGTTGGTTGGACAAGAAGATGAATTGTTCTGTGCAACATCAGAGGGTTCTGTGGTACAATCTTCTAAAAGGTATACCAACTATGCTGGTAAATTAAATATACAAACCGGGTGGGGGCATATAATATTAGACTTGAAAATGATGGCTTGGAAGCAATGGGCCTTTTTTCCCTCCCTATTTCTACTTTTTCCATTTTCTATTATCCCTTTTGTTTTCTAATTCATCTGCTTAGTGTTCTTTCCGAAAATACCTTGGTGCGCCGGTTGACAAACTAACGGTTTCACATCTTTGGTCGCGCCTCTACCTTATTCCATAGTTACCCACTTTGTCTATTGCAGGTGCCAGGTTGGTAGGTTCAAGATTGCTCCCCTGGCTTACAGGGGTTCGTGATATACAGATTGGTCGTGGCACCCCGCCTTCATGCCCTGTTTACTGTTAAACATGTTTCCAGTTAAAAAAAATCAGATGCATACAATTTTACATCTATTTAGTCCTTTTGATGGACAATATACAATGCATATGCTTGTTTAGTCCTGATGTTCATCTGCACATGCTTGCATCAGAAAAAGTTGGATTAGTGACATGGGCATGAGCAGTTAGTCATCCGAGACATCAACAGACCGATAAGGCCAAAGGTAAATATGCATACGCTATGCTCTTACTATGTTTACCAAACAAATATCCTCACCTATATATTCATCTATGACATGGTGAATATGCTGATGTCATCTGCAATACATGGTTTGCAGTTTACAAGAAGTATCAACAAGTACAAGCGAGACGCCAAACGTGCCGCATGTTCCGTAGACTAAGAGGTGTGATTGCAAAACTTTGGCTCCATAGTTCATCGAAGCTATGCATGTACTTATAGATTTATGCCAGTGAAAGAAGAATACAAAAAAAAAAAAAATGCACACTACCATTCGCTTTAGTTTTCCTATTAAAAAATTGTCACTAGGTCTAGAGTTGTAACATCCAAAGTACTATCAATAGAGGGCTTGAACAACCGCCGAACTGGACAAGTGTTCGTCAGGGACATAATGGTCGACTATAGCACATACTTGGACAAGGAAAACCAAACTAAATCCATTATGCGTGCTGACATGACAGATAAGGAGGCCATGATGATAGTGACACTGACTATTCCTCCACAACTTGTCCATAAACATGCAGAAAAGATATTGCCGGGTAATGGGATATTCATTACAAATTTTAATATATTTCCCAAAACATTATATGACCGTGGTGATTTTGATCGAATTATTTCGCTCAATGAAACAAGTATTGTGGAAAAAAATTTCGCTGTTTGTTTAGAATATCATTTCGTCCCGGACGTGACTATCAACTAGCTTGCACAGAGCACTGATATTTACCCAATCAGAATGATTGGCGCAATTGTCACACTGGCAAGAAAACTTGGCTTGCAACACATTCTCCATACAAAGGATGGAGAGTTGGACAACGCCAAGGAAATGGTATCGCTTTTCATATTTAGTTTTGTCCTTTACTTTTGCATGTGCATGTACCTCGGGTAAGTTACACAAATATTGCACTATTCCATGTTGCAGCTGCAATTGTTCGATACATATTCAAATTTGTTTTTGTCAATGGAGCAACAATTGCATAAAGGGCAGATTCCACTTATGCTCTTCAAAAATATAACAAAGAAAAGGGATGTTAGAGAAATGGTCTTTCGGACAACCCAGGCAACGTTTGTAACAGAGTTGCAAGATATAGTACAAGATCTGAAGAAACTAATTAGCTCTACAACTGTTGTGCATATACATCCACAAAATCATCCTCAATTTGCTTATACAAATAACCTTCAACAAATTTCTGCGGCCTGTTTGATTTTATTTTTATTTTTTTAAGGGGAGGGGGGTGGGTGCATTTGTGTATTATATTGTTCAATGTATTAATTGCTATGCTTGCATTCCCAGGTTGAAGGTGTTTTAGTTGCAGCCAATGTGTACTCGAACCCCTTTGAACCTATATGTGCGAAATACAACTCTCCTGCTTCTGCCTCCGCTTTGATAAGTGATGATACGATTGATTGTCTGTGATGTGGTGAAAAATGTCCATATATATATGGACATTGTGTCAATGCTGCCATCTGAGCCGTGGACAACACAACCGTGCATTGTACGGTTAGGCAGCCTCTGTTACAAAATGTGTTTCCTAAGTTGACAGAATTGTCGTATGAAATGTATCTACAGAAAAAGGCAAGCAATGTCTACATGCCGTGGGACCTTCAGATACACAACAAATTCACCTTAAATGAGGACAATGCAATTTTTCATATCGGCTGAAGAAGGGAAAAAAAATATCAAACTTTGGTAGGAAATGAAAATACCTCATGTGTCTCTGTAATAATTTTTCAACATCCAGATGAATGTTCGTCAGACTTGGCTACTTGGGATTGCATGCGCATAGGATTGTTCGGTCCAAAAATGGGAAGCATGGAAGCAAACCCCATATATCCCATGGCCCCGGTTATTTTCTACCGGGAACATATACTAGATGTAAGAGAAAACGAATGCGACGACGTCTTTTCTTTGTATATCAAATTGTTTGATGCAAAGGTCGATGCGTCCTGCTCTATGGAATCTTATGGGAACTTGCTTGCGGCCTGTTTGAAGTTTAGTTGGTTCTTCGTTGTGTGATTCTTCTGTGAATTTGTATATTTCAAAACTCTGACTTTTGTTTGGAGGACACACAACAATAGAATTGAATTTTCTAGCCAGCTAGCCCGCAAATCCGCCTGATAATTTCTATGGCGTTGTGAATCAAATGTAGTATGTGGCTTGTTTTAACATTTTTCCTTAATCGATGAACTTGGTAAAATTAATCTCCTGGAATAATTTGAAATCAACGAATATATACTGTGTGAAGTGGAATTGTGCTATCATATCAACAAGAGGCCCTTAAAATTCAAATTGGTCGTTGTTTTAGCATTTTTTTCTTAATCGATGAACTTGGTAAAATTAATCTCCTGGAATAATTTGAAATCAACGAATATATATTATGCGAAGTGTAATTGTGCTATCATATCAACAAGAGGCTCTTAAAATTCAAATTGGTTGTTGTTATGCTTGCGGTGATAGAATTTTAAAAAACTTTCTTTTGTTTCCTTCATTTTTTAAAAAATAAGCGATTTAACATCCTTTGATAATTTCATATAATTTTGTACAATATCAATATTTAATATTAATAATTTAGTATTTGAAAATAATGTTTTTATATAATGTTAGATAGGATGACCATCCGTAAACAATCATAATCTTGAGCCTGCCAGTCCTAGAGTCCTTCTGTCAATTTGTATGTCGCATAACTCCGAGTGTTGTTTGGAGGACATGGGACAATAGAAGTGCAATGTTGAGCTAGAGAGCCCGCAAGTCCGTCTGTCAATTTGTATATCATGGAACTTTGGGTGCTATTTGTATGACACAGAACAATAAAGGCTCAATTTTGAGCCTGCTAGCCCGAGAACCTGCGATCCAAAAAGTGGCTAAGTATGGAATGAAGGATTTGTGCATTCTCTATAAAATCTCATGTCCATACTTTATAAAAGTACATGTTTACTATGTATTGCTCGTTTCTCGGAAAATTTCTAGGTGTGGAAGTTGGTGGATGCACGTGTTCATATTTCCACTTACTTTTATATCACTAGCCCGACCTAATTGTACAAACTTTCTTGTCTAATTAAATTGTGCAATATCAATATTTAATATTAATCATTTAGTATTGAAAATAATGTTTTTAGATCATGATAGATAGTTGATAGGGACTACCATCCGTAAACAATGGAAATCTTGAACCTGCCAGCCTTGGAGTCTATCTGTCAATTTGTATATCGCGGAACTCTGAGTGCTGTTTGGAGGACATAGAACAATAGAAGTGCAATGTTGATCCAGCCAACCCGCAGGTCCTCTTGTCAATTTGTATATTGCGGAATTGTGGGTGCTATTTGTAGGGCGCAGAACAATAGAGCCCCAATTTTCAGCCCGCCAGCTCGAGAACCCGCGATCCAAAAAGTGGCCAAGTATGGAATGAAAGATCCGTACATGATCTATAAAAATTTCATGTCCATACTTTATAAGAGTACATACTTAGTATGTATTACTCGTTTTTCGGAAAACTTATAGGTGCGGAAGTTGGCAGATTCACGACTTCATATTTCACTTACTTTTATATCACCAGCCCGACCGACCGCTTCCCCGTTTGATATTGTAATAAATGAATATAAACTAGCCCAAGTCCAATTGTGCTATCACATCAACACGAGGCCCTTAAAATTCAAATAGCCTGCAAGTCCACTTGTCAATTTGTATATCACGGAAATGTGGGTGCTATTTGTAGGGCACAGAACAACAGAGGCCCAATTTTGAACCTGCCAGCCCGAGAGCCTGCGATCCAAATAGTGGCTAAGTATGGAATGAGGGATCCACACATACTCTATAAAATCTCATGTCCATAGTTTTTAGAAGTACATATTTAGTATGTATTACTCGTTTCCTCCGAATGCTCTTTGGAAGACATAGAACAATAGAAGTGCAATGTTGAGCGAGCCAATCTGCAAGTTCTCCTATCAATTTGTATATTGCAGGATTCTGGGTGCTATTTGTAGGATACAGAGCAATAGAGGCCCAGTTTTGAGCCCGCCAGACCGAGAACCCGTGATCCAAAAAATGGCCAAGTAAGCCCGCTAGTCGAGAACCCGTGATCCAAAAAGTGGCCAAATATGGAATGTGGGATCTGTACATGATCTATAAAAATTTCATGTCCATACTTTATAAGAGTACATTCTTAATATGTATTACTCGTTTTTCGGAAAACTTCTAGGTGCGGAAGTTGGTGGATTCACGACTTCAGATTTCACTTACTTTTATATCACCAGCCCGACCGACCGCTTCCCCGTTTGATATTGTAATAAACGAATATAAACTAGCCCAAGTCCAATTATGTTATCACATCAACACAAGGCCCTTAAAATTCAAATAGCCCGCAATTCCGCTTGTCAATTTGTATATCACGGAAATGTGGGTGATATTTGTAGGGCACATAACAATAGAGGCCCAATTTTGAACCTACTAGCCCGAGAGCCCGTGAACCAAATAGTGGCTAAGTATGGAATGAGGGATCCATACATGCTCTATTTACTCATTTTTCAGAAAACTTCTAGTTGTGGAAGTTGGCGTATTCACGACTTCAGATTTCAATTACTTTTATATCACCAGCCAGATCGACTGCTTCTTCGTTTGATATTGTAAGAAACGAATGTAAACTGCCCCAAGTCCAATTGTGCTATTACATCAACAAGAGGCCCTTAAAATTCAAATAGTCCGCAAGTCCGCTTGTCAATTTGTATATCGCGGAACTCTGGGTGCTATTTGTAGGGCACAGAACAACAAAGGCCCAATTTTGAGCCCGCTAGCCCAAGAACCCGCGATCCAAAAAGTGGCTAAGTCTGGAATGAGGGCTGTGTATATGCTCTATAAAATCTCATGCCCATACTTTATAAAAGTACATATTTGGTATGTATAACTCGTTTCTTGGAAAAATTTCTAGGTGCGGAACTTGATGGATACATGTGTTCAGATTTCCACCCATTTTTGCTCAACCGACTTCTTGATCGTTTCATATTATACAAAAGTTTTGGAACGCAAGTTTCCAAATACGCAGGTTTTTCTTTGAAATAAGATATTTCACATCCTTTTATAATTTTATGTAATTAAATTGTACAATATCAATATTTAATATTAATACTTTAGTATTGAAAATAATATTTTTTAGGTAGTGTTAGATAGTTGATAGGGATCACCATCCGTAAACAATCGCAGGCTTGAGCCCACCAACCCTGGAGTCCATTTGTCAATTTGTATATGGCAGAACTCCGAGTGTTATTTAAATGACACAGAACAATAGAAATGCAATGTTGAGCTAGCCATCCCGCAAGTCCGCCTGTCAATTTGTATATCATGGAACTCTTGGGTGCTATTTGTAGCTCACGAAACAATAGAGGCACAATTTAGAGCTCGCCATCCCGAGGAAAATTTCTTGGTAAGGGAGTTGGCGGATTCACATATTCAGATTTCACTTACTTTTATATCACCAGCCCGACCAACCAACCGCTTCCCCATTTCATATTGTACAAACCTTCTTGTCTAATTAAATTGTACAATATCCATATTTAATATTAATAATTTAGTATTGAAAATAATGTTTTTAGATAATGTTAAATAGTTAATAGAGATTAGCATCTGTAAACAACCGCACTCTTGAGGCCGCCAGCCCTGGAGTCCGTCTGTCAATTTGTATATCGTGGAACTCCGAGTGTTGTTTGTATGACACGAAACAAAAGGAGTGCAATGTTGACCGAACTAGCCTGCAGGTCCGCTGGCGAATTTGTATATCGCGGAATTTTGGATGCTATTTGTAGGCCACAGAACAATAGATGCCCAATTTAGAGCCCGCCAGTCCGAGAACCCGCGATCCAAAAAGTGGCTAAGTATGGAATGTGGGATCCGTACATGCTCTATAACATCTCATGTTCATACTTTATAGTACATATTTAATGTGTATTGCTCATTTTCGAAAAATTTCTAGTTTATCTTTTCTCTCTGTTTTCCCTTTCTTTACTTACTTGTTTTTCAGAAAATGTCTAGGTGCGGGATTTGGCGGATTCACGTCTTCAGATTTCCATTGTTACTTTTATATCACCAGCTCGACCGACCGCTTCCCCATTTCATATTGAACAAACTTTTTGAATCGCGGGTTCCTGCATAGGCGGGTTTAACATTGCGTTTCCATTGTTCCGCCGCATGCAACTAGCACCCAGACTTCTGCGATTTACAAATTAGCAAACAAACCCCCCTTGATCTCTTATGCTTTCACTTTCTATTTGCTTGGTCCTTTTTCCCAGTGTATCATGCTTTTATATACATAACCCAAATTTCAACAATATACAAATTGCCCACTCGACATTGCGCTTCCGCTGTTCCCCTTTGCACAAACAATAGTTGAAATTCCGCGACATACAAATTGACGACTGATATCTGTCACTGAGATGCAATATGACCATTGGCCCTTCACGTCTCCTAGGTATATATTCTTCCCTTTTTCTTTTGTAAACCGACCGACCGCTTTCCATACTTGGGTATTTCTTGGAATCAGTTTCGAGGGTTGGCGGGTGCACGAAATGTACAATGCTTCATCACAATTCGCCATCACCGCTTCCTTCGTACTTGTTTCCAGGTATGTAATAATTAAGCTTTAGTGCTAGTAGTTCATCCTGCAGGAACCGTTAATATTGTCATTAATGTCCGGAAGTCTGGAGAAGATTTTTCATTACTATGAATTAAACTAAGATTTGCATAGAAGTATGTTATCCTTTGCAAGTATTCATTTCAAACATGATGCAATCTGTTTTTTTGCGCCGACGGGTTGGTGACTTTAATAAATTTCTAATTCTTAATCTCTCTTCGCTGTCACTGCCACCTTCACACTTTTTTCTAACTATGCAATTATTGAGTTGTAATGGTAATAGGTCATTCTGCATGAACCCTGGAGATTGTCATTCATCAACAAAAGGTTCGAGGACATATTCCATTGATACACATTAAACCATAATTTCCCGAGGGTTATATTATCCCTCCCCAATTTTCATTTCAAACATCATCTCGAATAAACGAAAATTATCGTTAACTTGTGGCAACAGTTCTGTCCAGATACAGTAAACACATTTGGGTATAATGGTCAGAGGTTTCACTATTCCCGGGCATATTATTACTACTCATCTCCCTCCGCCCAGGAGCAAAAAAGGAGATGGTCTCTTTGTACACCAAGAGATATATTTCAAGCCAAAGAATTCTAAGGCAACCCTGCCTGCTCAGAGAACCTGCCGAGTTGCATTAATGGTAGGCGCAGAGGTTGATGTCATGGATTCTGAGCCAGAAGAATATGATCTGATGGGCGATGATACAACAATGGATGATGGCAATGTGGAGACTCTTCCCACTCCTACGCCCAAATTGAAATCAACCATAACGGGTGAAACTTTCCGGCTCAGTGATGGTGGTCCTGACAACACCAAAAGGAGTTTCAGAAAAAAAATTGACGCTGAACGCAATAGCCTCTTTGCTACGCCAAAGTAGGAATTCTAGAGTTCCAAATTAGTCTGTTCTGGGCGAAAGAGTTTCACTGTAAGGAAATGATATGTTGATGCTCCCAGAGATATATATTTCAAGCCAAAAAATTATTCACTTGCGGGACTACTGTCCTATTCTTTGGATATACAATTAACATCTTCATGAATCAGGTCCAGAACTATCACTGATGTAAGGCATTTTTCTACTAGCCATCTCCTTCCACCTAGAATGGTCTAATTTGGGCCTCTGAAATTGCACGTGCAACCTAAGTCCCTGAATTTTTTTCGACTATGGAGAGGCGGTTTCTAGTTGTGTCCTAAGTTTCAGTTAAGGGCTATTCCATTTTCCTTGCAACGTTTTTCGTCTTCTTCCTCATGGGAAGATTCTGAAAACTATCAATTTCACCACAGGATGATTCATCGAGGAGAAAACTGCAAGGATCCTGCATACTGCGGATCCCGTGCCTGTGTTTGTGGCAGATACGTTCAATGTTTTGGCCCGAAGAACTGGGTCCAATTTCTAAGGATAGATGTACAATAGTCAGTGTTTTTTTTTTTTTTAAATGGATTTGCTATTAAAAAACTTTGCCTTGGATTCTTCGTTGCTGCTTCTTTTCTGGAATTAACGCCTGTTCTCATTGGCATGGTTCGATGCTCTCATAGTTCTTCGATATTGTGTTTACTTAGGTTATTTTTTCTAAGATGAAACATCTAACAATTATATGGCAATGTACTGTGTCAATCCACTAGCCTTTTATGCAAACAAAAAATGGATTACAAATAGTTTCAAACCAACATTCAATTCTATTCGTAATGTAGATAGAACATAGCAATACCAATGTACAATCTTGTAGAAAAATCGTCATTCTTGTTTCTAGACATGCATTTATTAAGTTTTAATGCTAACAACCCATAATGCAAGAAGTTTAATACTTAAGTTAATATGTTACAATCATGGAAGAATGTATCAAGAACACAGTTACACCCACACGTTCCAATAAAATCTAATCTTCAATAAATAATTTGCTGGCAATTAGTAGAAAATGAAGTTTAATAGTTAAGTTAATATGTTACAATCATGGAAGAATGTATCAGGAACATACTTACATGCACAGGTTGCAATAAAATCTAATATTCAAAATGCATTTGCTGACAATTAGTAGAAAATGATGGTTTTGCAACAATGGGGTTTCTTTGAAACCAACTCGCACTTACGAAAACCGCCCTCCCCCTTTCTATTTTCCCACTCTTTTATTCCCTATAGTTTTTCTTCCTGGTTACTTAACCGTTTTTTTCCCGAAAATGCCTTGCTGCGCAGCTTGGCAGATTCACGTGTTTCCAACCAGCGCTTCCCCTTTCTTTAAATTGGCCCTCTATTGTTCTGTGTCCTACAAGTAGCACCCATAGTTCTGCGATATACAAATTGATAGGCGGACTTGCATGCTGGTTCGCTCAACATTGCGTTTCTATTTTTCTGTGACCTCCAAACAACATTCAGAGCTCTGTGATATACAAATTGACACATGGGCTCCAGGGCTGGCAGGCTCAAGATTGCCTTTGTTTACGGATGGAAAAGTGCTAAAAAAAGCCATACACATTTGCGCCACATAATCTATATTAAAGGTCAAAGCATTTCCTCTATAGTTCTGTGTCCTACAAACAACACCCACATTTCCGCACTATACAAATTGACAACCAGACTTGCGGGCTGGATGGCTAAAAAAAATGCCTCAGAGTTCTGCGATATACAAATTGACAGATGAAGCATACAACCAAGAACCAAGTAAACTTGTGGACCGTATTCCTGGTCGTTGTTTTCTGTGCCCGCCAACTTCGTACTTCTTTCCAACTATATATCTTGGTAGAAAAATGGGATATTTGTTACAGATGTGAATATATTGGTCCTTCTTTTCCATCTTCTATACCTGGCCAAATCTATGTTTCTCTTTTCCCTGAACTTTATCTTTCTCGTCACTTATTCGCTTTTTCAAAAAATGTATGGCTACGCGCGTGGGTGGACTTGCAGGTTCACACTTGCACTTGTGCTCTTATATCGCGACACCGATTGACCGCTTCCCCATTACATACCCAGACACTTCTCCGACCGCGAATTCTTGGTAGGCAGGCTCTAGATTGGACTTCTGTTGTTGCATGGCCTGCGAACAGTACCGTCACTTCTGCGATATACAAATTTACAACTGGACTCAGATCATACCCTCTTCCATATTACGGTCCACCTAACATGCTCTCTTCTGTGGTACACATTTTGCATTGAAAACTTCCAAGAAATACAATTTAACCATCGGGTCCTCATGTCTTCTGTGGAACTATTGTCACCCCATTTTGAAGCCCGTCTATCTGCTTTCCACACTTCGCCATTTCTTCGAATTTCTTTGGCGGATCGTCGGTTTGGCAGGTTCAAGAAATATTCAGTTCCTAGTTGTTGTTTCCTGTGCCCATGCCCCTTTGCAATTAACAATTACCAATTATATATAAGATCTTATTTCTAGGCATGCAATTAGAAAGTGCTAATTTCAAACATCATGGAATGTCATTTGCGCGTCGTCAGGTTGGTTCGTTCAAGAAAAATTCAATGCTCGCTTCCGAGAACGAGTCCGCTTGGACGTTTCCCTATTCCATACTTAGCCACTTTCCCGGAATTCCACAAATATACAAACCGACCACTGAACTTCCCCATCATGATCTCTTCCGTTTTACACGTTTTGCATTCAAAAATTTCGATACATAAAATTTGACCGTGGAACACTCACCTCTCCTCAGTATCCCCGTAACCCTTTTTTGAATCCCATTCGACCACTCTTCAGACCTTTCCATTCTTTCCTTTCTCTCCCCTGTCTTCGTGACCTTCACACTTGTCTATAATAAAAGCAAAAAAAATGTTAATATATATATATATATATATATATATATCTTGTTTCTAAATATGCAATTACTGACATTTACTTCTAACAACTCATCATGTAGAAATTGTATAGATTGACATTGATGGGCGAAAGGCTTGAGGATATCTCCTATTAATGCGCATTAAACCAAGATTTGCGGGGGTTATATTATCCCTTCTGAGTGTTGATTTCAAAATCATGAAATGTCGTTCGCACGTCGTCGCCTTGGCATGTTCACGAAACCTCCAATCCTTAATTGCTCTTCATCGTACCTACCACCTTCGCATTTCTAAATATGAAATAAGTAAGATTTACTGCTAACAGTTCATCATGCACCACCCATACAGATTGTCATTAATCAACGAAAGGCTCGAGGAGCTTTCCCATTCATAAGCATTTAACCAAGATTTAGCAGAGAGTTACATTATCGTCTTTAACTGTTCATTTCAACCATCATCTTGAGCAAACCAACATTCTCATAAACCTATGGCATAAGCTCGACAACAGTTCTATGGAGATACAATGAACATCTTCGGGTGCGAAGGCTAGAACTTCCAGTGGTCCAAGGCATATTCTTATTACTCAACCTATGCCGTAGAGAACCAAGTAATTTGGACCTCTTGGATTGCTCGTACAAGCTATGTCCCTGAGGTTTTTTACTGTAAGGACTTGGTCTCTTGGTGCCCCGATAAATTTATTTTAGACAAAAAAATTATTCCACTGAGGGACCGCTCTTCTGTTTCTTTGTCACCTCAGGTATTCTGCTAGATGCTAAGATTGTCGGAGCCAACATTGACGTTCAGAGTATAAGATTGCAACAGTTCCTAGCAAAGCATAATAACGGGTTGGACCTCTTGCCCCATTTATTGGAAAACCCACTTCTAGTTCTTGAAGATATTACAAGCTTGTAGGTTAGTTCATTTAGAAATCCATTTCGCGAAATTGTCTGTCTTTTTACAAGAATAACGGGACAGGAGTCCACAACAACTGTTTCCTAGCTGACTCTTTATATTTTGTATTTCACAGTCAACGAACATGCCATTTTTTATTGGGGCAAGTTAATTTCCCATGAAATCTGTTTCCAATTGTCAAGCTTCAAAAGGGAAAATAATTTTTATATGTCATCCTACTTAGTTTTTGCGATAGCGCATTCTTGTTAGTTTCCACAACTGTCTCTGTCCAAGAATGTCAACTAGGAATTCGACCCAGTAACGTTCTGGTACCAGGCCTTGTGGAAGCACAAGGATTCCCACTATTTTTATGAGGTTTTTAATGGCTTCGTGTCTGTTTTCAAAGTTTTGTTGTTAGGAGAAGATGCTCCCCACATATCTGAACAAGCAACCAGTTTTTTGGAGAGGAAGGGGACACTCGAACATTTGGATAATTACACTGTCATAAGAATTTTTGGCTCCATGGAAAAACCTGCTCTCCTTCCATGTCACATTACAGACATAATGTTTGTTGCAGAAGTAGCATGACAATACAACTACTGGTTGCATCTGTTGCAAAAGAAGAAAAAAAAATAGTTCATTCCTCTGCCTTGGAAAGTAGGGGAGTTCATGTTGAAAAACGTCAACAAAATTGATGAATTCGCAGCGCATTCTAGAATCTCCAGCTTGAGATATGCTGAAATCATAAGAGGGTTCAACCCCTATAATATTTTTTGACAACATTTACAAACACTTGGCCTCGACGATTGTTTTTTCAAAAAACACCTGCCCAAAAACAAAGATAGTGGTGACAACACTCCTGCCTCTGATGTCGATGACCTAGACATAGTGCAAAGCTGCACTAAATTGTACACGCAACAGGGGAAAGGCCTCGGTGACAAGAGTGTTCAATCGGAAAATAACACTCCTAAAAGTGCGACATCCCAGAGCATCGCTCCAATGGCCCACCACAATAACAAAGAAACTCAGATTTCTTCAAACAAAGGAGGAGATAACGACCCTTCTCACTCTAAAATTAATAGTTCTCACAAGCTTCCAGTAGAGAAGAAGAGAAAAAAAAATGTGGGGCAGGCAGAAGAGCCAAAAATTCAGAGTGAGAACATGGAACTTGACACTGATCTGGATAGCATGCTCTGCTACCTTGATCATCCTGAAGACACCATCCAACATAGTCGTCCAATGGACATATCCGTTACTGAAAATTTTGACAAAGATGAATCCTTCGTGTTCCAGAGCGCTGTTTTTGATAGCCAGTCCAAAAAATTGACAATTGAGAAAAAAGATGTAAAAAATAAGAAAACAAAATGTCATTCAGAGCTTGACCTTGCCAACATGCGACCGTCCCAAATATGTCAACTTCACAACGCGACCAGAGAAACACTTCATGATTCCATCAGAGGCATCGAGGCTAAGAATGCCAGACTGAAGGATTGGGTCAAGAAATTGAAAGAGGATTTGATTCCTATGCCATTGCTTGTCAATCCTTTGGCAATAGCCACCCCTACCACCCTTGCAACCAACGTAAAAGCATCCTCCACCCTGCTCGCATCCTGTAGAGGATATGTGGAGAATAATATTAAGAAAAGAATGAAACTGGTTATCGAGGTGTGGAAAACATCACAAACCATCAGTTCCCTTGGAACCAGGGCGCATAGTTTGCTCGAACATTTGCAGGCGGAGTTAAAAGATGAAGACAATTTCTTTTTAAAAACAGTCCTTCCTTTTGGCACCATTGTCAACAATATGACATAAACAAAAAGAAGAGAACAAGATCTTCCATCCAAAAACCGGATCAGTCAATTGAATACATGTTGGAAATAAAAAGTGAAGAACCTGCATCTCATTGTTCAGTCATGTGAACAAGCCATATCGAAGAAAGATAAATTATTCACAAGGCTGTCAAAAACAAACTTATTCAGAAAAACCAACGACTTCCAAGACCCTGACTTAATCGCAAACTCCTTGCCCTTAACTAGGCAAGAGTTCGATAAATAGGTTGCTATGTTTATGACCTTGTCTTTGGAAAAGTTTTACAACATCCTTCACTTTGATCAAGTTGACATCGACGACTGGCTAGTGAAATATTTAGTACAAAATGAGGAAATTAATCAGGCTCTGTGTAATCTTTCTATCAACTTCCGGGAATTATAAAATGATCTTTTCAACATAAAAATATGGAATGACATCAACGTTGCCCCAATGAGAACCTACATTGAAGAATGGCTCGAAAGGGAATTGAAGTAGGCCGCCGACAAAAGGCAACATGTAGTTGCCAAGATTCCAGCAGCTGTCGACGACATCATTGAAATCGTAGCCATCAACGACATCAATGAAACGATAGCCTCAAGCACATAGCCAAAGGGCTCATATGTACCCTCACTGTAAGTCTATTGATCACATCCTGCTTTGTTTATCAACCTAGTTATTCCACTTTTTTAAATAGAGATGTGTAGGCAAATACTTATACCTTTCTATTTTTTGTAGGTATTGCACTCTATCTTCAATCTACAGTTCTGTTTCTTGTACATATTTCTCTAATGGTCTATGGGAGCCCCAATCCCAATCTACATGACAAACGCATTGAAATTTCGATTTATATGTAACAGACTTTAATTTTTTTGTATATTTCAAAATTTTCAATAGTATGTAACAAACTTTTATTTTTTGACATATTTCAAATAAAATTGTTTTCTTATTTCATTTTAAATTTATGTCTTCATACATTTTTATCTTTCACCAGTCTGTATGACAAATGCATTTAAAATTTTATATGTAACAGACTTTTATTTTTTTATATATTTCAAAATAAATGGTGCTCTACATGCCAAGCGTCATTTACTTATCCCCCATGTTCTGTGATATACATGTTGCACATAACATTTCCGTGATATACATTTCAAAATTTCTAGTAGTATGTAACCAACTTTTAATTTTTAACATATTTCAAATAAAATTGTTTTCTTATCTCCTTTTAAATTTATGTCTTCATACATTTTTATCTTTCACCAATCTATATGGAAAATGCATTTAAATTTACAATTTTTTTCTACCACTGTGAATAAATTTGTAGTTTGTTATATACTTTCAAAAAATAAATGGTGCTCTACATGCCAAGCATCATTTATTTATGCCCCATGTTCCGTGATATACATGTTGCACACAACATTTCCGTGATATACATTTTGCATCGAACACTTCCGTCATTTACAATTCGATCTCATTTTCCACAATTTTCTTTCTAACCTCGTTGGCAGGGACTACGTTGCCACACAACCTTGTTTTAGTTGCCTTTTTAAAACACTTCAAGATTTAGGGTTTGATTTGTCGCATTGTTTATAAATATTTTTTGATATTTTTTATAGTATAATTGTAAGAAATGTGTTTAATATATTTGAATAAGTATATTGAATATTTTTTGTTATTTTATATATTTATATAGATAAAATATGTATGATTTGGAGGTTTTGAGATGATATTTGAAACAATAAATGATTTAATCGTTTCAAATTGAGACCAAAAAACTTATATGTTTTTAATAGGATTTAAAATCAAGTATCTTTAATTATTATTTAAAAAAATTGTTTCTCCATATGAACTATAAATGACAAGTCTTTTATTTCGACATGGAGGATATCACTTTTGTCTACTTAGAGACTGAACTATAAATGACAAGTCTTTTATTTCCACATGGAGGATATCACTTTTGTCTACTTAGAGACTATGTAATACAATGTTAATTTTTTTTTTTTTCATTTAGTCATTTAGTTAAAATAAGTTTAAAGATTATTTTTTGAAAAAGAAACAATTTGATATATGAATTTATGGTAAGTCACTAGTGGCTCAAAATAGGCTTTTGCATTTTCAATGCTTTTTCATTGAGCTAACACCCTTTAAAGGAGAGCTAGTGTTTGATAAGGTAGGGCATCAATATGTTGACAATCAACCACCTACACCTACTTGTAAGGGAGATTCTTTTCCATTGAGCGAACATCCGTTAAAAAATTGGTAAGAGTAAAGCCTATATTTGCAATGGTATTTGATAAGGTAGGGTATTCATAATTTGACAATGAACAACCACAAAAATAAATATGTGAGTGACTCAAATAAGTGATTTTTATTATTTTTGTGAATAACTGAAAAGCAAGAAATGTAATTGGTTCATGTATTTTTCACATAGTGTGAGGGGCCCTTGCATAATTCAAGTACAAGGCCTCTACTACTTTGAAGTGAAAAATGACATGGTCTATTTTTTTTTAAACCAAAACCAACTTTATATTTATTCAAAAATCAATTGCACCGAAGCTAGCAATGAATACACCCAACTAAGTTCATGAGACTTCCTCAAAACATAACATAATTCTAGATATACATCACAGGACACAAAAGACACTACTAAACACGAATTTCAAGAATTTATGTAGGTAACCTGCCTGACATATAGACCCAAAATACAAATAACTTGAAAAAAAATTAAACTAATAACAAAGAGGGACACTGCCTTTTTATTCCTGCCCCTCGTTAAGTCGAGGAGAGTTTGGTTCTTCGATTTCCATAGGATCATGCAACGAGAGAACAAATTCATTATCCTTAAACCTTGCTTGAACTAAAGTGCTTTGTTTCTTGGTTCTTGGAGGAAATGGAGAGAGCTTCCACTCATTGCGAGAGAACTAGACTATGGAGTCTATTACATTATGACTCCAAAGAATCAACTCTTTGCTTTTGGAGCAAGAGAAGATTCACAATGTTGGCATTATGGGTAATATTGGCCTGTTCAAGTTCAGTAAGTTTAGATGAAATTAATGTGTTGGCCTGGATGAGGTCCTCATGCTGGTGAAGAACTCATTTTATTTTCATTGCATCATCATTTCCCATTACTAACTAGTCCTCACCATCAACAAAATCAAATACTTGAGATAAGACCAAAGATAAGTGGGCTACAGGTCTTGAAACTAGATCAATATACTCCAAACTAAGAGAGGATCATCCATAAGCCTCATATGAAAATACTGATAAACCAAGCTTATCCCATTCCCATAGATCCAATAAGCAGAATAAGAAAAACCACTAACAAAGATGCCAAAGGAAAAGAGCCTGAGAATACGAACTTTCCTGAATAGAGCTCAAAGACAGAATTGAAAGGATGACATAGCCAACATCGAGAACAAA
>ML786158.1:165826-182713 GCA_009831015.1 Picea engelmannii | reverse complement strand
TCCACATGATTTGTATTTCATCCTTTCATGTGTATTATCTAATGATATTCATTCTTATCTTGTGGTTCTTCCATGGGTATATTTCTTCTTGGAACACATTATGTATAAAGACGATGCAAACAAGATATGTACAAGAAATAAGACGAGTGTTGTTACCTTTTAGTAGAAGAAGTCTCTTCCATCCTGCTTAGTCTTCTTCATCAGTTCCTTTTCTTCGAAAATCAATGCTTCGTGTTTCTCCTTCCTTTTATTTAGCTCGAGACACTGATTTCTGTAGTGACTGTACTTTTGACAGTTGAAGCATTGTATTTCTGAAATATCTTTTCTTTGTTTTGGCTTTCTTCTTGAATCGAACTTTCTTTTGTCCCTGAAGTTCTTGAATCTTGCTGTGAAGGCTTGATCATCGTACTTATTTTGGGGTCTCTCTTTTGCGTTGATCCTTGATTCTTCTTGAGCACAACAAGTCCAAAGTTCTTCAAATGTCGGGTACTCCTTCCTTGTGTTCATGCTTGCGGAAAATGCATCCCATATCTTGGGAAGACCATTGAGGACTATGTTCACCAATTCCTTTTCTGAAGTGATCTCTTCAATAGCTTGTAGTTGATCTCTTAACTAGGAGATCCTTACAAAGTATGACATTATGTTGTCGTCATCATTCATCTTCATGTCACAGAGCTCATTCTTCAAACTCATAACTTGTCCAATGTTTCTGACTGAGAAGAGATTTGTTAGAGCATCGTACATCTTCTTCGATGAGTCAAGATGGGAGATGTAGGGTATCAAGCGGTCTTTTATGGAATCCACTATGATACTCATGGCATTGATGTCAATATCTTTGAACTTCTCCATCGCTGCAACGTTCTGCGGTTCCTTCTCTTCTCCTTCTTTAAACTCTGGCTTCACGATCTTTCCTTTCACAATATCCAACACTTTATTCTTAGCAAGGATGAGGTCAATCCTTGTCTTCCATGCTCTGAAGTTAGAGGCTCCATCTAGCTTGTTCTCAGACTTCATAGAGTTCGTCATGGCTTGCTTGACTTGGTCAAACCCTAGATTTGACCAGAAATCCAAACTTCACGTCTTGGCCTACTGAGAGTACCATGGGATGCGCTGGGCTAGGGCACACTAATCTATCTGGACATTAGGTCAATCTCTCCACTTAAGGTGCCTCAACAAGAGGTCTAGGGTTTCTGCAACTGCTTCTGTTAGTAACCCTAGCTGCAGTGCTTTTAGAAGCTGCTCCTGCTAGTAACCCTAGCGACAGTTCCTCAACGAGCTTAATATCTAGCGGCTATGTTTCCTTCTAGCGTTTTAGGCTGACTGAAGGGGTGTGGGCCCATAACCTGTTAGAATATAGAAGATGGTGTTCTCGTTTTACCATTGACGATACTTTTGTCACCCAACCATAGGCTGAAGCCTCCCTCCGAGCACCTTAACCTTGACTGAGAATTCCTCCGGAAGCAAACCCTAGGCTAGATAGCCAAACAAAGGGTAGCACACCTCTCTCCAAGGATAGTGCAACACAAAAGATTGATCAGATAGTCCCAAACCCTAGCCAAGAGATATTCAAGCCAATACTGAAAACTTCTTGCTGCTGCAGCTGCACCAACAACTCTCCTCCAAACCTGCGCACAAGACTGCAACTGCAATGCGCACCAAACTAGGAACTACAATTCTGAGATGCTCACAAATGAGAACTGGCACCCTGTATTTATAGTAGTTCTGCCAGTTTTGCTGGGGCCGATTTCTCCTTCTGGATAAGTGTCTGTTTAATATATTATTATTATTTCTGGCTAACTTCTTCTCTTGGAGGCTAATAACCTAATATAAATTATTTTCTTGAGTCGACAAGGCTTCTAGGGTTATTAGCCAACTCATTATGGTTTCTCTTGCTTCCCGAAGTCTTCTATTCTCATCAGGTTCACACGTGGAGGTAAATACCTCCCGCATCTACCATAATATTAACACCACACCATAGTGAATAAGCCTCAACTAAATTGTTCAAAACATTTCCAAGCCCCTAGGAAAAATGAACCAACTTATTTCCTCTTGGATTGTGAAGACTCCCCCTTGCACCTACCACCCTTAAGTGGCATGGTCAAGTGTCAAGCCTTGTACTATTATGTATACTCTATTTTAGAATATATAACATCTTGTCTAATGTATATGTTATTGGAACTATCACATTTTCTCTCCAATAATGATGAACATTGGGGTCTTGGAGATAGCTAAAGAAACCTATGCCATGGAGGGAAAAATGGTGCCATAAGGACCATGAAAGTCATGATTCTAATATTAGTGATAAAAATACACAATGAAACAAATTATGAGGCTTAGCTAATTGATTTATTTTTCAAGGCTTGATAAAAATGGTAGATTTCAAATTTCGCAAATTAGTTATCATGGAAGATTCAATAATAAACTCAATGGAAAATGAATGTACAAATAGAAATATCATATTAATAGATGTGTGCAGTGTATGATGGACCTTGATGCCAAAAAAAAGACTCATTTGCAACATTAAATTCCCTTGATGTAAATTCCTACCACCACAATTCAATATCATCAAAAGATTAGAACTCAAATCACACTAGCACAAATAAATTAGGATTTGTGACTTGCCGCATTTTGCCTTGATGTAAATTCATACCACCACCTTTTCTTTAAAATAATATTATTTTAGTTATCCCCTCAAGTTGGTAACTTTTCTTAAGATCAAATACTAGCATATAATCACTCACAATTACCTTGGTCAAGTTTGAAATTTGGAAGGTTTAGCTATTGAGGAGTAAGGAATCCTCACTCTCACTATATGTCCCCTAATCATAACTACAAAATAAAAAATCCATGCCCTTATTGTGCATCCCTCAATCATAAACATGAAATAAGGAATTTTTAGTTATCCCCTCAAAGTGGGTAACTTTTCTTAAGACTAAATATTATCATATAATAACTCACAATTACCTTGGTCAAGTTTGAAATTTGGAAGGTTTAGATATTGGGGAGTAAGGCCTCCTCACTCTCACTATGTGTCCCGTAATCATAACTATGAAATAAAGACTTTGCACCCTTATTGTGCATCCCTCAATCATAGACATGAAATGAGGAATTTGTTCCCTTATTCCCATGGAAAAACTACTCAAAGTAGGCAAGCCAATGCACTTCTACTCCTATATATAGAGAGGATTTCTAAGCTACTCGACTTCCTTATCCCACATATTTTGCAAAAAGACTTTTCTCCTATATCTCGAGACTAGGTAGGCAAGTTGAAGTACCTATTCATTCCAGTATAACAAAGTCAAAATCTCTTAGTTATGTATCACATCCATATGTTGGAAAATTGGAAAGGATTTGCCTCTATGATATGTACATGCATGAACACACACATATCAAGTAGATCGATAAACATGTATATATTTATATATATCGAAATTCAATCAACATCTTAAATAAAAAATTACCCTCCACATGTCTTACTATCAGAATTCCAACTTGGGTTCTTGTAGATAGTCTTAAGCATATGATTAAACATTTCAATAACTAGTTGCCTATATTTTAGTTATCCCTTCAAGTTGGTAACTTTTCTTAAGACTAAATACTAGCATATAATCACTCACAATTACCTTGGTCAAGTTTGAAATTTGGAAGGTTTAGCTACTGGGGAGTAAGGACTCCTCACTCTCACTATGTGTCCCCTAATCATAAATATTAAATAAAGACTCCATGCCCTTATTGTGCATCCCTCAATCATAAACATGAAATAAGGAATTTTTAGTTATCCCCTCAAAGTGGGTAACTTTTCTTAAGACTAAATACTAGCATATACTCACTCACAATTACCTTGGTCAAGTTTGAAATTTGGAAGGTTTAGCTACTGAAGAGTAAGGCCTTCTCACTCTCACTATGTGTCCCCTAATCATAACTATGAAATAAAGACTCCACGCCCTTATTGTGCATGCCTCAATCATAAACATGAAATAAGGAATTTGTTCCTTTATTCCCATGGAAAAACTACTCAAAGTAAAAAAGCCAATGCACTTCTACTCCTATATAGAGAGGATTTCTAAGCTACTTGACTTCCTTATCCCACATATTTTGCAAAGAGACTTTGCCCCTATATCTCAAGACTAGGTAGGCAAGTTGAAGTACCTGCTCATCCCAACATAACAAAGCTAAAGTCTCCTAGTTATGTACCAACATCCATATGTTGGAAAATTGGAAAGGATTTGCCTCTATGTTATGTACATGCATGAACATACACATATCAAGTAGATCGATAAACATGTATATATTTATATATATCAAAATCCAATCAACTGTCTGAAATAAAAAATTTACCCTCCACGGGTCTTACTATCAAAATCCCAACTTAGGTTCTTGTAGATAGTCTTAAGCATATGATTATGTCAGACAATTGACTTAGGTTGATGGACAATTTGTATGGATTGTTGGTTGTCATTGATGTCAACCATTGGAGAGTGATATTGTAAATTGATGTCAACCCTTAGTGATTGATGTCAACCCTGGGAGAAAGTCCGGTAGATAATTCCGGTAGCACAAAGGTTTGGGTAATGGAACCAAGGTTGTTTCATGTATAATGGTATGAGTTTTAATATATTTGAAGGTAATACTATTCTATATTGATAGTACATGTCATTCCATTTCCGGTGGTATGTGGAATGTTACATAACTCCTCACGGTTAGAGAGTTATGGCCATGAGAAGTTGGAGAACCCATGTTGGGGTAATGGACCCAAGTTTGTTTGATGGATAATGGTATGAGTTTTGATATATTTGCAGGCAAAACTATTCTAGATCGATAGTACATGTCATGCCATTTCCATTGGTACGTGGAACATCACATAAATCCTCACGGTTAGAGATCCATGGCCATGTGAAGTTGGAGAACCCTCATGAGTCATCTAGAAGCCCCAAAATGTCAAAGTAGTCAAAGTGGTTTAAGAGATTTTAGAAGGTAAATAATAAAGTGTAGTGATGAGTGCACTATAAGTCAAAGTGAATACAAAATAAATTATTTAAATAATAAAGTTAATAGAGAAATTAGAAGTGGGTTAACCTAAAATAATGAAAGTAGGTTAAGATGGTTAAAAGGTAACCCCTTGAGGAAGCTACATGAAAGTATAAATAAGAGACAAGGCTTTCTCATTTTAATTACACTTGAGGATATTGAATATCCACAGGTGACTGAGGTAACCAAAGGATAACTAAGCCGAATTTCAGAGGGAAGGTGAAGTAAAGAAGGCCGAAATTCAAGGGAGGATAAATTCTTTTGATGATGCTTTCTAAGGTATGTTATTTATAGGTCATCTCACCATTTTTACAATAACTTTGTTTCTAGAATGATTCAGACCGTGAAATTGGGAGGCCATTGATGAAACATATCCAATTATCTATGATACAAATTTGAGCTTGTGGGTCATTGTATTTTTGGAGTTGCATGTCGTGGAAAATAGGGTTTGTGGCTAGTCCTGAAACTAGTCTAAAACACGCGTTTCAGGTAAAAACGTCATAAATTCTTCATAATAGATCCAAATTCAGTAAGACCAAATGTATTGGTTAGATTACATTCTGTAGTATTCTGTGCAAAATTTTCAGATCCATACAACAAATATTCTGTGCGGGGCACGCTCTACAAGTTTGCTCTCTAAAATAAGACAAAATTCAACAAGGTATGCCATTTTTGATATAACTCATTTTCTGAGAGGTTCCAAGTAGTGAAGTCTGGAGGAATTGCATAAAAGACACTGAAGAATATTGTGTACCATTTTTAGATATTTATTCTTTATATGTACATAGTTATTATTATTTCAAGTTAGGGTTGTTGACTAATCCAAAATTAGTCATGTGAGACTAAAGTAAAGTTTGATGAAAATGCTAGTCTCTTGTTGTTAAAGTTAAGGAAGGTTTGTAGGTATGTGATCTTATACACCAGGTCTATTACAAAGTTACAAATCAGATTTGGATGATGAAATTGATGAGTGCTTTTGGTTGAGGTACATGTTGGGTACATGGTTGAGACAAGTAGTTGATGAGTTGGCACATACATGAGGTGTATAGTTGATGATGTTGGTACATCTTGATGAGTCATAGTTGATGAGTAGTTGATACATGATTGGTACATACTTGGTACATGGTTGGAGACACTTGTTAGTAGTATTGTTGACACATGGTTTATGGATGATGTAGCGTACTTGTATTGTTATATTATTAGAAACATATATTGATCTTGGTGATGATTATGAGTTGTTGTTTTATGCTTGGTTGATGCACATATTTGAGATTTGTCTTGGTGATTGATCTTGGTGAGTAGATATGATTTGGTTGATAAGATTGATGAGACAGGGTGTTGTGATAGGTTGTTTGGACATGTTGTTGTGACATGTTATTTGTATAGGTTTTGTGCATGATTGATATACTTGTTCATGGTACAAGTTGAGGTACAACTTGGTGCATGGTTGATGCACTTGTTTATGGTACAAGTTGATTACAAGTTGTTTGGTACAGGTTGGTGCATGGTTGATGCATTTTTTTATGGTACAGATTGATTACAGATTGAGGTATAGGTTGATGCATGGTTCAGGTTATTGGTACAGGTTGTTTGGTGCAGGTTGATTGGTACAAGTTTACAACATTATATCTCATAGTGATAGTGTGACAATAGTTCCATCATTATACTTATATGTCAGGGCGGTTGGACGGGGAAAGGACAGGTGGTTATAGCTACCTTTCGATTGTAGCTGGAGAACATAGGGGGTTGTAGCCTCCTTCTGGTTGTAGCCATAGAATTGGGGAGTTGGAGCTTCCCTCATGTTGTAGCCTGAGGAACTAGGGGGTTGTAGCTTCCTTCTGGTTGTAGCCAGAGAACTGGGGAGTTGGAACTTCCTTCAGGTTGTAGCCTGAGAAACTAGGGGGTTGGAGCCTCCTTCCAGTTGTAGCTGGAAAACAAGGAAGTTGGTGCTTCCAATGAATGCAATTCTTAAATACATATAAGAAAAAACATTCTGTGGTTTTCTCCCGCTTTGGGTTTCCACGTAAAAAAACTAGTGTACTGTGTATGTGTATAATTTCTTATTTGTTCATTGTTTATTGACTCTGCAACTATTGGATGATAATGCTACATTGATATAACACTTTCATTTGTGGTTAAAAAGGATTGAATTAGTATATTACCTATTCACCCCCCCTCTCAATAATCCAATAGATTAAACATGCCGATAACTAATTGCCTGCATCACTAATATCAATGAAGTCATGTTGCATAAATGCACATATATTCTAATCAAAAAATCATTATATGAAGTCTATGTTCATTCCATCATGCTTCCATAGCATACACATTTAAACCTTATATCATCATTCAATTAAGCTTCTAGCCTTCTATGCTCGAGCATAAATAATCAAGGCTTTCTATTCAACTAGATTATCAATCCTCATGACCTTTAGACTAGGTCAATAACAAGTATCTCCATCTAGGAATCTTGCATGTATATCGTAACATACTCAATCTCCTCTATAGAAACGTCAAGAGAATGGGGATGGGGTATTAAGTAAGTATTTCTTCTTTTGGCAAATAACAATTTATTCTCATACAATTAGGAAATATAATTGAATGTTACAATCTCCAATATAATGTATAAGGAATATTGCACTTCCTTTTAAGGATATATACCTTTCGTCATTTGCGATAATACTTGTTATGATACCGTAAAGCTTAGTCAAAAGATATGATGTTAGTGGAATCTTGTACTTTTGTAAGCTCTTGATCATGTTGGTGACCTTAAGAGCCAAGAACATCAAAGTTTGGTGACGAGCTTGATACAAATTTATATAGGCTTTCTTTGCACTATTATACATAACCACTTTCATGACAAGAGTCCAAACTCTTGTATATGATACGCCATATGCATTCTATCTCTTTTCTTGCCTATGCAATACAATTTTCTTTTTGGCATTCAAGCTCTATTTTATGTTGTTAATAACATTTTTGTCAAACAAGTCTCAATGCTAATTATGAAACAAACCATGAAAAAGGACGAGTTAAGAATGATTTTCGAAACCACTTGGTAGACTTTATCAAAACTCTGCTTGACCAGTCATATTAGGGAGAGGGAGATACCCCACTTGGGCGTCTCAATGTTGGGTGACTGTTGGGTGAATGAGACCATGGAAAAATATTCTATCACCTTCAGAAAATGTCCATAAGAGCCTGGACAAAATGGCTTTGAAAACTCTCCTAGTTAATACTATCACTGTTAGTAAATTCCAACAAACCCAATATGAAATACTCAAGTGAATTATATACAAATTGATGGTTTAAGAAACATATACCAACAATATACCAATCATGATAGATATGGAGTTTATGGCCCTCAGAATCAATGACCGTACCCAGCATCATAAAGAAGGAGACTAAGCGATCTCCCAAGCTCATAGCAACCAAAACGAAATGATATATATTTGTTAATCGAACGCATATCAAACCTATAAAATTCGACTTAACATGATTTGACATAGATTCATCAAGAAAAACATAGGAATTTAGTTCGTTTACTCATAAGTACATTTTTATGACAAAAATATAATAAAAATTTCCAAAACATATACTTAACTTTTTCACAAACTAGTGTAAACTAGTGTAAGCAATTTTCCACTCAACTATAAACAACTTTGTGGATGCCATCCTCTAGTTGGGTTATGATACCACCAAGGTGAAGGAAAACCGTCCAAAACTCTAAGATCACTCACTCTAACTCTAAAATCGGTGAAGAAACTCACTGCATAATTTTATTTTTAATCTTTCCAAGCTTAGTGATCGCACTCATTCTCTTGCCCCATACAACACAAGAAAATACTCATTACTTTGCTACTTTTTTCTAACCATCATGTAAATCATCATTTTCTCTAACAATGAATGTCACCATGCCAACTACAAATCACCAGAGACAATACACGTCACCATGTCAACTATAAAAAAACATCTAGATCATATAAAAAACAAGTCAAGCTAAATCCACAAACTTAGTAGGTTAATACTCTTGAACTTGCCAGACTCTACATAGACATTGTCAACCATCCCCAAACTCAACCTCTCTGGTAATAATAATACGATGTTAAATGCAACATTGCATCACTATATAGATATTTAAGGCAAACAATCAATCCATAAACCTCTGTGTCCAGGAATTGTTCACCACGGGTGCTGAGAGGGAGTTGTTCTTGTCTGTCTTTTTTTTTTATTAGAATGGCTGGCGTGTAGTACACGGGGAAGAATAACATTAAAAAGGAGGGATGCATCCACTTTAAAGAAGCTCACATAACAAGTGTTAGCTCGATTATAGGCTCAAAGGAGATAAATAATGTTGTTTATGTTGAAACGGTTGACAACAAAACCCCTGGATTCGAGGAACAATATTCTACCTCAACTCCTCTTCTCCAGGATTCGGTTGTGTATGTTTCAATTTTGCTGGAGCATGCAGAGGAGAGCATTTACTGCTCAGTTAATAAGCTATTTCAACGATGACTATAAACCTGGGCAAATTTCTTAATTCAATGTATGTGAGAAGAGGGGAGGGCATAGTAAAACTATAAAATTCTTCATTAATGAATAACGAGAAACATCGATACCTTTGCTTGGTGGACGTAGCTCGAAGTTGGGCGAACCATGTACATTTCTGCATTTATTTTATTGTTTTTCCATTTCATATTTGATATGATGTGTTTTGCTGCATATTAGTTAAGGTTTGTGGCTGACTGAATTAACAAGTGGTATCAAAGCCAGCCAGAGGCCGCAAAAAATACAACAAAAATACCGTTTGCGCGAGTGTCAATTATTCTCAGAGGAGACAACAATGTAATAGCGAGTTGGAGGAGCGTCGATGCAGTGCCATTTTTTATTCGAAAGGACTACCTCCTTTCACATTAGCACTGGTGTATTAATGCGTGGAGAGTGTTGATTTCTCATCTGCGCTGGACTCTCCTCTTGAAGGGTGTGCTGATTCATGTCTGCACTTACGGTGTTTTCAAATCCGAAATTGGCGTTGGCCTCTCCTCTTAAAGGGTGCGCCGATTCTCTTGTGGGCTCATGATCGATCAATGGGAAAGGTCCAACGTTATCTTCTATCCAGTGACAAGTGACAAGTGCATTGTTAGAGGGATAACATATATACTTCCTCTATGCACACTCTAAAGAATCATGATATTGGCCAAATAAATGGGTTTTTTCATTGTTCATCAATGTAGTAGGAATTTTTGGAGCATAGTAGGAAATTTGGAGAGTAGATCGAGATATTTATGATCTCCATTCACAATCTCCTACATCGAGCATATTAAAGGAGTGGGTAATACTTGAAGCAACAAAGGCCGAGAAGTATGAGAACGTCTGAGATGACAAAGATTCAAAGTGGCAAGTTTGGAATTGAGAAATTCAATAGCAAGAACAATTTTGAGATCTGGAAGGTCAAGATGCACGATTTTCTCGTGAAACAAGGTGTGGTGAAGGCGCTTTTGGGAAAATCAAAGAAACCCATGACCATTTTAGATGAAGAGTGGGAAGAGATCGATGCGAGAGCATTGAGTGCCATACGTCTTTGTTTGGCCGATGATGTTCTGTTCAACATTGTTACGGAGAAGACAACAACCGATTTGTGGATGAAGCTGGAAAGCTTGTATATGACGAAATCCTTGACGAACATGATCTTCCTGAAAATAAAATTGTACAATTTGCGCATGAAGGAAGGTACGAAAATAACTGATCATTTAAATACTTTTAATACTCTTTTAGTCCAGTTGACTAGCATGGGAGTGAAATTTGAATTTGAAGACAAGGTGATTACATTATTGTGTTATTTTCCCGAGTCATGGGATCACTTTGTTACCTCTATTAGTTTTAGTTCAACATAAAGTATTGAGTTTGATGTTATTATTCGAGCTTTACTGTATGAGGAAACAAGGAAGAAATCCAATTTAGAAACCTCTACATATGAAGCAATGGTGGTCAGAGGAAGACCTAAAGAAAGGGGATACATTCAAAGGGATTTCTCTTGGTCAAAGTCAAAGGGAAATAAGAGCAAGCTTAAGTGATGGTTTTGTGGAAAATCTAGACACCTGAAGAAGGGTTGTTAGAAGTGACAACAAGCCTCCAAAGAAGACCCTCCAAAAGAGACTAAGGAAGCAAACACAATTGATACAGGTTCAACAACAAGTTCAGGTATGGCTGATGAAGTTTTAACAATTGGTGTTGTTTCACGTTATGATCAATAGTGGTTATTAGATTCCGGTATCTCAAATCACATGTGTCTTCATAGACACTGGTTTATTACTTACCAGTCTATAGATGATGGAATTGTTTACATGGGAAATGATATATCATGTAAAGTTGTGGGAATTGGTAGCATTCGAATTAAGATGTTTGATGGATCTGTTAAAATACTAACTGATGTGATACATGTACATGAGCTTAGGAAGAACTTAATCTCTTTGGGAGTCTTAGATACTGGAGGATATACAAGTACTGTTCAAGGTGGAGTTATGAAGGTCTACAAAGGAATCCTACTGGTTATGAAAGCAAAGAAGGTTGGAAACCTGTTTTTGTTAGAAGGAGGAACCCAGTCAGATCATGCGACAACTATATCTGAGAATGACAGTGATTATGTTCGACTGTGGCATCAACGGTTGAGCCATATGAGTGAAAAATGATTGAAGGTATTATCTGATCGCAAGTTACTTCCTAGTCTAAAGTCTTTAAAGTTAGATTTCTGCAAGCACTGTATTTATGGAAAACAAAATATGCAGAAATTTAAAACCAGAAGACACACCAGTGAGGGAATCCTTGATTATATCCATTCTGATGTTTGGGGACCATCCTCTACTATTTCGTATGGAGGATCATCATACTTTTTTACTTTCATAGATGATTACTCTAGGAAGGTGTGGATCTATATGTTGAAAAGAAAGGCTGATGTATTTACTGTTTTCAAGTAATTTAGAGCTTTAGTGGAAAAGAGCACTGGTAGGTCCATTAAATGTTTAAGAACTGATAATGGTCGTGAATTTACGTCAATGGAATTTGAGAACTATTGCAAGGAGTTTGGGATTGATAGGCATAAAACTATTGCCTATACTCCTCAGCAAAACGGAGTTGCTGAACGCATGAAAAGGACTCTTCTAGAGAGAGCAAGGATTATTCTTAGCAACACCAACTTGCAACAAGAACTGTGGGCAAAAGCAGTATCTACAACTTGTTATCTGGTGAATCGATCACCATCAACATCAATAGAGTGCAAGATTCTTGAAGAGGTATGGATAGGTCACCCTTGTAATTATTCTAATCTTAAAGTTTTTGGTTGTGAAGCCTATGCTCTAATTCCAAAACATCATCATTCTAAATTAGATCCAAAATAAAAAAAAGTTTATCTTTGTTGGATATGATGATGGTATTAAGGGCTACAGGTTGCGGGATCCTACTACCCACAAGATCACCATTAACAGAGATGTAATATTTGATGAATCATTTCTCATCAAATCAGATGTAGATGTTCAAATGAAACAAGTAGAAGTACCTAGGTATCAACAGATTCAGTTTGAAACTCATTCAACTACATATGAGAGTGAACACGAACAAGTTTATGAAGATGTCCATGAAGAGGTTCTTGCAAAGGAAAACATGGATGATGATGACAATCAACAGATTGTGAATGAGTCACAAACTTCCCTAAGGAGGTCTACATGGGTCAGAGTTCCTCCAAGAAGGCACGATGATTTCGTTTCATCAGTTTCTTTAAGTGCTAATGATGATGAACCTCCGTGCCATCAAGAAGCTGTGGAGGGTTCTAACAGTGAAAAGTGGAAAGATGCAATGAATGAAGAAATGAATGCTTTAGAAAGGAATGCTACATGGGACCTGGTAGAACTTCCAAAAGATAGGAAAACTGTAGGTTGCAAGTGGGTCTACAAGCTGAAGAAGGGTGTTGATGATAAGGTAGAAAGGTACAAAGCAAGGCTGGTTGCAAAAGGATATTGTCAGAAAGAAGGTATTGACTTTCATGAGATTTTTTGACTAGTTGTTAAGATCGTTTCAATTCGAATTGTGTTAGCATTAGTTGCATTACTTGATTTGGAGTTGGAGCAACTATATGTTAAGACTGCTTTCTTACATGTAGATTTGGATGAGGAGATTTACATGGAACAACCTGAAGTGTTCGTTCAGAATCACAATAGTAAATTTGTTTGCAGGCTCAAGAAATCATTGTATGGTCTGAGGCAGTCGCCTAGACAATGGTACAAGAAATTTGACTCTTTCATGATGAGCCAAAATTATACAAGGAGTGAGTATGATCATTGTGTTTACTTTAAGAAATTGAATAATGACATATTCATTATCTTAGTTTTGTATGTTGACGATATGCTTTTAGCAAGCAAAAGCATAACTGAGATAAACAAGTTAAAGTCTCAAACGGCTAGGACGTTTAATATGAAAGATCTAGGAGCAACAAAGCAGATTTTGGGCATGGAGATATTCAGAGACAGGAGGAATGGTAAGCTTTGGTTGTCACAATAGAAGTATATTGAGAAGATACTTTTGAGGTTTGGTATGAACAGTGTGAAACCAGTTCCAATCCCTTTTGCTTCTCATTTTAAACTTTCTTCAAGTTTATGTCCTAGTACAAAAGAAGAAAACGAATATATGTCTCGAATACCATATGCTAATGTAATAGGAAGTTTAATCTATGTGATGGTTAGTACAAGACCAGACATTTCACATGCAGTTGGGGTTGTCAACAAATATATGGAAAATCCAGGTAAAGAGCACTGGGAAAGAGTGAAATGGGTGCTTTGATATTTAAGGGGCACCATTGATTACTGTATCACCTATAACAATGGTTGTGAGTTAGTCCGTGGATATGCTGATTCTGATTTTGCAGGTGATTTGGACAAGAGGAGGTCAAATTCAGGATATGTCTTTACTCTTGTAGGTGGAGCTATTAGTTAGATGTCAAAGATACAAAACATTGTTGCTTTATCCACTATAGAAGCATAATACATATCTACTTCACATGCTTGCAAAGAGGCGGTTTGGTTAAAAGGTTTGTTTGGTGAGTTTGGAAGGATGCGGGACAAAGTGAAGCTACTTTATGATAGTCAAAGCGTTATTCACTTGGCCAAGAATCCATCCTGCCACACATAAAAATGATACCTCGGTGAGGAATACCATTGCCTTTGCATAATCATCCATTGCTTAATCATGCATCCAAAAATCGATGGGTTTGCTTACTTGCATGCCAATATCAAAATCCTCTAAACCTTAAAAGAAAAAATCACATGTCTTTCCAGGTCTACTAGCTTCTCCCACAAAATTGTGCATAAATCCTCTCCAACCATACTTCCATTGTGATAAAAAAAATATCATTACTTCATCCTTATCTCTCATTAGGTTGAGGGTTGATTGATACAAAACACTCAAATTACAATTAGTCGAAAATCATAATTTGCAAAAGGAAAAACTACCAAATATGATGGTCCCATATCCCACTATGATTGGGAACATGGCCTCACATGAATTGCATAATTTTTTTCTTGAAATACCAAGTACAAATAGTTATGCCCATTACCACAATTCCCAAAAACCCATTATAAACGATACAAAAGAAAATGTACCTAAAACAACAAATTGCTATTTTCTTGGAATACCAAGTACAAAAAGTTATGCCCATTTCGACAATTCCCAAAAACCCATTATAAAAAATACAAAAGAAAATGTACCTAAAATACAAATTGCTAAATATTAAATGTTTATCCAAATTCAATACTTACTATATTTAATATGTTTAATGTAGGTTGATTATCATAACTATCCGAACAATGGATGAGGTGGCTTGCAAGAACTTGAGTCACGAAAATTTTTCAAACCATATTTGAGATATATTTGGACAGCTTTCAAACCCCTCTACTCTCATATTTTCTCCTAAAATTGGTCATTTTTTTAAAATATATTGAACTGTGCATTTTCTTTAATCTTCACAAAGGTTTCCATAAAAAAAAAATAGATCTATGTGTCAAATTGATTGATGTTATGAAATATTTCAGATATTCATGTAATGATTTTGCTAAAATTATTAGTCCCTGCCAAAGGCTTGGGACTATAGCGATGAGTTGCTCTTTGACTCTGTATTAGTTTATTGTTGACTTTAGATTTTTGTTTTATATCCAATGTGTAACATAAGAAATCAATATATATATTTTGTTTAATAATAAAATAATATATTTTTCTAAAATTTGATTGGCTGATATGTTTGATGTGTTATTGCAGGCTTCACGTCTTTCAATGTAAACACAATTAATAGATTTGAAAATTTCACACAACAGAGCAGAGAGGGAAGGGCCAATTGTACTGTGGTCATAACAATACGCAATATTGGGCCGTATCTCCCATGGAATTTCTTCACTGAGCTCTCGAACGCGTCGCTGAAATATCTGAGCTGAAAGAGGTTCCCTACGATCAGCCATGCCGGGGGACTTGGCAGTAGGTTCCTGTAGCGCGAGGTCCTCCAGAGAACCAGTCGGAGGAAGAATAAGGAAATTACGAGAACTAGAACAACCTGGACAAACGAATTAAGTCCAAACGGAATCGCCATGGAAATTCGAATGAAAGGGTTTCGTGCAGTGTCTGACAGCTGGGCAATTAAGAAATTGGAGCTCCACGACAGCCAACGGAATGAGAATGGTAGCTAGCCTGACAGTATGCCTGCAGTTGTTGTTCGCGATGGTTGCTTCCAGCTCGCGCTGCAGGCGGAGGGGGCATATTTCGTTTACATTGTGGATGATGGCATCATTCCCGGCAAGAGAGTCTTAGATATCTTTTCGCATGCCGCCTGAACGGAGAAGTATCATAATGCTGTCCTCGAGAGCATTGGTCGCAATCTTCCTTTCCGCTAGAAGGATTTCAGCTTTCCCAGTTACTGGAAATTTGATTCCAAACAAGCCGGATTGTACCTGCCTGATCCCACTTATAATATCACTGTGGATCATGTTCTTCAAGTCGATTTTCTCTCCAGCTCCCGGTTTATGTCAGCTGACCTTGTCAAAACTCTGTTTATTGAAAATCCCTTCGCGTTTGCCGCTGGTGAGGATATGCATCTCAGGTAATGTGCTCTTCGTTCCCACATTTTTCAGCTTACCACATATATTGCATTTGATTACATTTGTGAAACTTTTTTAGACCTATTGCATTTTGAATGAATTTCCTCTCCCTGGTTTATTGTAAGCAGACAACTGCCATTATTATTTAATCCAATCCAATCCCTGCTCATCTACATGTTAAAGAAATGAATAAGTGAAAGCTTTCCCAGTGGGACAACATGAAGAACTCTTCAGTATGGCCCATGGTAGTAGAATTACAGTAGTCTGCGCCTTTTTATAAAGGGAATATATATTTTTTTATGTAATAAAATTTGCTACACAGGTCAATTGCACATCGTTTCCTCATTGACACACCATATTTGCTACACAGGTCTTCGTCCCCCGTGCCATGGGCGGCCTCATGGTCATGGCTGCCCTGCTGGGCCTCTCCACTGGCTACTTCGGCGCACTGCCCGTCCCGGGCCTTCCCGCGGCCCTGCCGTCATCGTCATTCGGGCTGTTCCAATGGATAGCTTAAAAGGACGTGCACTGCAAAGGAACTTTAAATGATGTTTGAAATGAGCTAGACATGCAGAGCACTGTGTACACTTTGTATCTGCATGTTGATCTTCAATTTTTGATCAGTTCAACTGTTCTGCAAGTAGATAATATGACAGGGAAATTGGAATTGATAGATTTGTTAAAGGTGATGCCTAGCGAAAAGCTTAACAGTATGCAAGAAGCAATTTTGAAG
>ML786158.1:153625-165501 GCA_009831015.1 Picea engelmannii | reverse complement strand
TGACAAAAGGTTTGGTTGGCTTATATTTTTAGGTGCTTTTCCTTTTCTTAGATCAATGATGGAATGCATCTAGGCTTTAGTCCTAATCATGTTTGCTTCCACTTCTCTTTATGAAGGTCTTTGTATTTACTTTGCCAAAACAAAGTATTTCTATATTTGTCTCTTTTTTAAAGCATTTCATTTGCATTGGCAGGAACCCATATTACAACTTCTTGAAACACTAGCTGTAGATGGAAGGGCTAGAGAATTGGCATTATCAGCTTTAAAGCCAGTGCAGAATTTTGAGGAGTGTTTGGCTGTGAATTCTTCTGATCTTGGATCAGAGGAATTAAGGAGGACCATAGAATGTACTTCCCAAGGTGATGACCTGTCTTGCATTGGATATATTTTATTATCTGTGGATTTCCTATTTGGATGGTCTTTTCTATCATATTTGTGGTTAGACTCTGTTTTCTAAGAAGCTATTTTTATTGTGCAAGCCTGCTGAGACAATCTTTATATCTTTTGTTTTATGCAATCATGGAAAAGACCATCTGTGGATAAAGGGAGGAAAGTCAGTGGAGAATGCTATTGCTGTTTTAGCCAATGAAGGACTCCACTTGGATGGTGAGCAACCAATAAATCTAGAAGGGTCTACCTTCTGGAAGAATGACAGTGATCTGATATCTCTTGCACAACATTATGCAATAACCCATATTGGGTGCATCTTGCGAGTGGTGGTTCTTTGTAAGGAATTGTTGCATTCTCTTCAGCTGATCGATGAAAGTTCAGATGAGAAAGTTCAGTCAAGGACAACATTGATGACAAATCTTTTGAAACTTCTTGTTAGCCTTACAAAGTCAACAACTTTTGTTGTATCAAGTAACCAGTTACTGATAAATATTAGTGAAGTGGCTAGTCTTTTGCCTGGCTTGTTCAAGCTGAAGTTTGAAACTGTCAATCGTGATCCTATGGATGTGGAGAACAATCTAGATCATCAACTGTCACTTATATTGGAAACTTTCTTCCAGTTTGTTCATGATGTGGTTTTGGATGATACCATTTTTGAGAACATCCACACATTTATTCTTGCTACTCTATTGGATGTCTTGGATGGAATAATGTGGAGGTATGAGAGACATAATACAATTCAGAAGCTTCCTTTGGTTTACAAGCCTGAGGTTATTATTAAGATTTTGGGATTTGCTCGGGATACTAGATCACTAAACTGTAAAAAACTTCAATGGAAACAAACAAGTCAGAGGGATCAAGAAGGAGATGGGATAATAGACTTAAGTTCTACTTTGTCTTGTAATCTTCGCTCATAGCATTTTGCCTTAATTGGTCAGCGCATCAAGGAAAATCAACTAAATGTTATATTTCCACAAGCAAGTCACTGGCTAGAGGATCTGATGGCTGTTGCAAGTTTTCTGCATGCACATTGATTAAAAACAAGGGCCAAGGGGGATAAGTCATGACCAACTGCTAGCAAGGATGGGCTGGGAGTAAATGATGCAGAGTCTGCAAGTGGTCATGAAGATGATGCTCTCTTTGGAGATCTTTTCTCAGAGGCTGGCAGGCAAGTAGTTATGTTTGATGGACATGAATAGCCCTGCCCTGCAAATGACAGTGTTTCTGACTCCAGTAATATACCTTTACAAGGAGCTGTTGAAGTGCTTAGTTTTCTTAAAGAGTGCATGTTTTCTTCAGATTGGCATTCTTCTATCTACAAAGAAGCATGTCGCCAACTTAATGAAGAACATGTCAGTGCTCTTTTACGAATGCTAGAGCCACAACTTTTAGTTGTTGATGAAAGAATGGAGGGGGCTGGTGCTTCAGATGTGCCCTATGAAAAACACTTTCTTGAACATTTTCACAAAGCATGCCTTAACCTGTTACATGAACTTGTTATGAGGCGTGCCTTATCCGATGAACTTGAAGAACAACCCACTCAAATTCTTTGTTAGTGGGAATTATTGATTTAAAGCAATCATGAATGGGAAGCCCATCTCACCCTATTGCATCCAATTCAGCTTTAAATTTAACACCACTTGTCCATGCATTTGTGTATCAAAGATTTATTGAGAGACAAGACAGAAAAAACGTTTTTATAATTTTTTTTATAATTATATAAACCTATTACTCTTATATAAAAAAAAATAAAAAAATCTTTATAATTATATAAACTTATTCCCACTCTTTATATATAATAAAGAATGAAATGTATTAAAAAAAATAAGAATAGTGAAAGGAAATTGGGAGGGGTAGCAAGTAGTACATATTATATTATATATAATAAAAAGTCTTTATAATTATATAGACTTATTCCCATTTTTTTATATATATAATAAAGAATGAAATGTATTAAAATATTTTATTTTTTTATATAATAAAGAATAAAATGTATTAAAATAAAAATAATGAAGGGAAATTGGGAGGGGTACCCAGTAGTCCATATAATAAATATTTTATATAAAATAAAGAATGAAATGTATTAAAATAATAATAGTAAGGGAAATTGGGAGGGGTATCCAGTTGTTCATATAATAAATATTTTATATTTTTATTTTAAAATAGTTTCTTTTCATGAGAGGGGTTTTAGGGGTATGGATTTGATTTTGAATGGGAATAAGTCTATATATTTATAAAGATTCTGGATTTGAACTTGTAATTTTTTAAGGGGAACACATGTTTTTAATCATTAGGTTAACTCACTATTTAGAGGAGAAATTCATTTATTGAACTCAAAATTACTAATGAAATTGGGAAAGTATCAATTGATACATGAGTTTGACCACCTCAACAAGCAAGTGAGATTCCATTTGCTTTTATTGATTGGTATATGATGAAGAAAATAAAAATACTTGTCAATAAAAAAAACCATTGGTTTGATATTTGATAGAGATATTGTTGCAAAAAACCATTGCTTTGATATTTGATAGAGATATTATTGCTTATTTGATAGAGATATTTGTGTATGCAATGTAATGTTTAACATAGGAAAATAAATATACATTTTTGGATATAATAAAAATATTTGTGGTTCTCATTTCTAATTAGTTGATATAATTAAAGTGTTATTGCTCCCTTCGAGTCTTTCAATATGTAGAATTAATTACATAATCAATGAATTTCACCAATCACCACATCTAAATATAAAAAGTTATACTATGTATTTATTATTATGCATTATTATATTTATATCATATAATATATGATTTATTATTATATTTATAATATATTTATATTATATTTATGAATATTATAGTTTATGGTTCATTATAGATTTTGAATAACAAACAACCCTCAATTATTATCTTTTGAAAAAAATATTCATTACTTGTGCATTTAGTTATATTTATTTTCATTGTTCAACATGTATTTCCCAACTAACTCGGCAGGGATTGCGTTGCCATGCAACCCTTGTTGGATATATAATATATAACACTTGTATTAAATTCAATAAATTTGATATGCTTTATATACCTTAAATGCAAATAACGACAAAGACCTTGGTTTGTCCTAGCTTAAATGTAATTTTCCTAGATTGATGAGATCAACGTTATAATGGCTATACACCATTTAAAAAAAATAATATATATTATAATGGTTGTACACCAACACTTAATATATGTTAAAATAAATTATATCGTCAGTTTTTCAATTGTTAATCCATCAAATTCCATCCCTGCTTGTCATCATTGGTTACGTCGAAAGGCATACACCTATTGACAATGGGCACATTTAATAGGTTTTTAGTGCTTAATCAGTGTTGTATGGACAAGATTAAATATTGATGGAATATTCTTAGTCGTCCCAATAAATCAATGGTTGTGATTTCAATCACTAACTTCCTCACTATTATAAAGACATTAGTTTACATGTTTATTTTTTAACTTTTACTTAATTATATTTAAAATTTACTATGGTGGCTAGCTAATTGCCACCTCTAAGTAATTAACGTTTCATTTTCTGGGCCAATCCAAAATTTTCAAGCGTCCTGGGCTCTTACCGCCCCGACGTCGGTTATTTAATGCTCAGGGTTCTAACACTGTTAATAGGGTTCTAATACTGTTAATAGCGGTTGTGCAACTATAAGCATCTGAGTGGCATATCAGATCAGAGTTTGAAACCTGACAGTGTTTCATTTTATTTTTAATAAATTTATTGAAATTGAAGTATAATTCTAGAGTATAAAAGAAGGTTATTATTTTTTTAATAAATTAGATATATATATTTTTTCTGCAATTTAAGTGGTATATCAGAATAGAGTTTGAAACTTCACCAAGTTTCAATTTATGGTCGGGTTTCATTTTCTTTTCTGGGCTAGCCGAAACCTTTCGGCATTCACCAGCCATGAGTTTGCGGATGTGTTAGTTTATAAACCAGTTTGAGCGCATTGGATTCTTGGAGAGGTTCCGTATCCGAGTTGTATTCTTAAAGGTGTCAGCTAAATTGAATCGAATTTGATAGGATCGAAAAATAAGGAGATAGGAGGATCCGAGCATGCACAGTAGTATGGGTGACACACGACGATTTGCAACATGATGTAGAAACGCGACAGATGACCGTTTACCAGAGTTTAGCGACGAATAATGAAAGATTCTGAAAATGCCTAGTCAATATAAAATAAATTTTGGTAAAATTATTATTTTTGTTATTTAAATTGTATTATTTTTGAATGCATAAATAGATTTAGCAAATTTTTAGTTCATTGGAGTTAGATAGATTCAATTACTTAAATATGGTGTTTCAACAAATTTTGACAGAATTTCAAATAAAATTATAAAAAAATTATCCATAAAAATATCAAAAATGGAAGATTTAGACTACTAGTTCCACATAAAAATGGAAGATTTAAACTACTAGTTCCACATAAAAAATGAAATAATAAAATGAATTAAATTCTACAAATTTTGTATCTAAGTTTCGTATTGATACTTTTACATAATATTTAGTAATCTAGGTTCTATCTTTTGGCTGTTTTTTGGTTGGATCTGTAGATTTGAGTGGCTAAGTTGATATAACCCTAATTCCCCAAAGTTTTTCACCAAGTTGAATCCATTTATGCATTTAGAAATACAATATAAACAACAGAAAATAGTGATTTTGTCAAAATTTACATAGCAAAATTAAACCCTAGACCGTTTAGCTGTAATGTAATTGTTTTGATTTGGCTGCGGTTTTGAGAAGTGCATTAGGGTTCCGTCTTAGTGGGCTCTACTGCTAGGTTTTGCTAGCTGCATCCCTTGTCTCCTTGGCGAAGGGCGCGAGTGGGCATTAGACCTTTCTAGAGCTCGGACGACAACGGTGGAGGTGGAGGTTTCGGGTGGCGACTGTGCAGGGAGGTGGAGGTTTCGGGTGGCGACTGTGCAGGCTACGGGTGGAGCGTCATGTTTGGGTGCGTGACCCTATTCTGTGTGTTTAAACCTTTCTAGGGTGGGTGGTTTTGGACTATTCAGGGTCTCATACGGCGACGGTGGAGGTGGAGGATTTGGGTGGTGGCGGAGCAGGCTTCGAGTGTGTGCGCCAATATGGGCACAAGTCCCTTGCTGCAGGTGGGGCGGTTGCTCTGCGACTGATTGGGGCCGAGGAGAATGCACAGAGCCACATTTTTTTCTCTGTGTTTGAGTCTGTCGGAACTGGTGGCTCCTTTCTTTTCTCATGGGCAGTTTTCGTTGTTCGAGGGCTCGTTTCCTGGAGAATGATAGCATCAGAGTTTTGCGGGGTAGTGGTTTAAGGAATATTGATGTGGTTGGTTTCTTTGTTTTTCTCTTCGATTTTTCTGGCTCCTCTTGACCTCTCCCTCCTTGGCTTGAAGAGGTATTGGACCAGAGCTTTGAGGTCCATCTAAGGGTGTGCGGTGTTTAGGCTTACACTTTGAGGTCCTTTAGGGGCGTGAGTGTTGAATAAACTCTTCGAGGTCCTTTGAGGGCGTGCGGCTATTGGTTTAACATCTTTCTGGGTTCTGTTGGATTTTTTTTCCCTATTTTTTGTTTCTCTTTTGCAGCCTGCGTGCTGGAATGTGTGTTGAGGCTCTTTGAACTTGGTTTTGGACTAGTACTACTATGAAATCTTGTGAAATCATGAAAATATAAAAAATTATATTTTCACTAACATAATGAGCAAATTTTCTTCTTAAAAAAAAATTGTAATGTAATTGTTCAATAAATCATTACCATATATTTCATTTAATTTACTCATTAAATAAAAATTGATTGATCACGAGAATGAGATCCAGATGAGAGAGACAACACTGCGTATTTTTTAAAATTTGTTCAACGGCGAGTAAGACAACGTTTGATTAAACGTTACTATCAACCGGGACCACGCTGTGATTCGACTTGATATGATATGATTTACGAAGCAAGCAGCGGCGTTCGACCAACCTGCAATAAATGGAAAACGGACAGCTGTTGCTATTGACAGACATGCAATAATATAATATATACCACTAGCAAAGGCAACAGCTGTTGTGAAAGATAAAAACTGTTGCAGTTGACAGAGGTGCAATAATATAATACACACCCCCTAGCGAAGGCAACAAGCGCAATAGGGCACAAAAATCAAGGCAGCAGTACATGCTGAGCCTCTTCTGTGCTATAAAGATGCAATAACATACCATTCATAACTTGTGAGCAATCTTCCCTGAGTAAGGTTTTGAAATACATGGAAAATTCAGACCATTTCTGAAAATCTGAGTCAGAACCATTTTTTTTATCTGAAAAACGGATCTGTTTGCTCCCCAGTGAACCTACTCTTACGATACATCCACCCACGGTCACCTGTTCACGGTTCATTTTATTTTTGGTCTCCGTCTCTGATATGTTCGTTGTTTATTCTCTATTCCGATTATCATCTTCTGCTCTGCACTGATGGGTTTTATACAGTCTTTATGTGTCTTTACTGGGCGACTGTAATGAACCGAGGAAGCTTCTTTTTACTCGATAAGCAAGCAGCTCTTTGGATTCATTACAGTATCGATAAGAAAGCAGCTCTCTGGATTCATTACAGTAGCCCAGTAAAGAAGCCAAGTTCTTATGATGGACTCTGGAAGGAATATCGACTTGTTATCAAGGGAAGCAGACGTATTTTGAAGGGGAGGAGAAGGGGAGGACAGAGACGGGGAAGGAGAAGGGGAGGAAAGAGACGTATTTTGATGCAGATGAATAGAGTATTAATCAGTCGGTTAGTCTACAGCTGAATCATATCATAAGTTTCGTTGCAGACGGGTAAAATCGAGTAGGTAGGTTATATATGCATAGTACTGTAGCACCCTTCAATTTTTGGTGTGAGTCGGAATTTAGTTTTCTATTATTAATGTATTAGCTTTGGTTTCTACATTCGGCAAATCATATATTCAATGTTAAATCATATATTCGGCTGATCTGTTTTGATTTCTACATTCTTCCCTTTACATTGTTTTTCTTTTTATTTTTTTATTCTGTTGATCTGTTTTGGTTTCTACATTCTTTTGTTTTTATTTGTATTTTCATTTTCCTTTTTCTAATTATTTAAGTTTGATTTGATGGATTTTTTAAACAATAATTTTTTTTTTTTCTTTTTCATTTTTATACCTTGCTTGTATGACAGAGGTTCTTCCATTGAACAGGAGAGCACAGCATGCTGGTACAACATCTTTTTAAATAAAAAGAGAACACAGCATACCAATTGTGACAGTGTTTGATAAGGTGGGTATCTATAAATAGTGAACAACAAAAGTAGCTTGCAAATCAGACAGTGTTTGATAAGTTGGGTAATCTATAAATAGTAAATAGTTAGCGGCAACTTGCAAATCAGAATCAAATAGTGCTTCTTTATTTTTGTTTGCAAATAGATAAACAGAGGGAAATGTGATAAATTTGGGGATGAGGCTGAGGGGATTATTACATGATTCAAGTGCCTACTCTCTTTTTCAATACGTCTCCCTCACTGAAAACTCTTAACATTTTTAGAATATGTTTTCCATATTGGAACCGTCACATTTTCTCTCTTTAATAATGTAATGAACATTGAGCAGGCAACCCAAGTTATTAATAATGTAATGAACATTGAACATTGAGCTTTTCAGGATAGCTAAAGGCAACCCAAGTTATGAAGAGAAAATGGTGTCACAAGGGCTCATGAAAGAAGTCATCCTAATGGCAGTGATAGCAATTGCTCCCCTAAGTATGCATCTGGTTATCCTATGGATTTGTATCTGGATCTACTTATACTAATCTTCTGCTTCAACAAAGGAGTCTGCTTATGCTTTTGCCTTCAACAAAGGAGTCTGCTTATGCTTTTGCCTTCTTTGGTGGGTATTAAACTCGATCAACAGGTTCTTAATCTACCCTAGCAACGGCGTCTCTACTTCGACCTGCTAGTAGTTACATATCCAGATCTAGATCCATAGCCCATTGAAGTAGAGCTAAAAGCAAAGGGAGCTAGCTAGTCATAGAATTTGGGCATGAAGCTAAAAGCAAAGGGAGCTAGCTAGTGATAGACTAGAAATTGGGCATGAAACAAATTATTAGTGATAGAATAGAAATTGGGCATGAAACAAATTATTAGTGATAGTTAGTTGGTCATAGAAATTGGGCATGAAGCTAAAAGAAAAGAGAGCTAGCTAGTGATAGAAATTGGGCATGACACAAATTATTAGAGATAGCTAGCTAGTGATAGAAATTGAGCATGAAACTAATTATTAGAGATAGCTAGCTGGTCATAGAAATTGAGCATGAAACAAATTATTAGAGATAGCTAGCTGGTCATAGAAATTATTTGTTATTCATATATTGAATCATAATTTGCATTATTGAATCATAAATGAAATAAAACATAAATTGAATCATAATTTGCATTATTGAATCATAAATGAAATAAAACATAAATTGAATCATAATTTGCATTATTGACAAAAATGAATCATAATTTGTATTATTGACATTATTGAATCATAAATGAAATATAATTTGTATAAATGAAATAAATGAATCATGAATGAATGAAACAAAACATTATTGAATCATGAATGAATGAAACATGAACAAAACATTATTGAGTCATGAACAAAAACATTATTCAATCATGAATGAATGAAACAAAACATTATTATTATTTTTTTAACAAGAACTGGAAAAGATATATTGATTGGTGTGGATAAATCCACTGATGTTACAAAAAAACATATTGATTGGTGTGGATAAATCCACTGATGTTACAAAAAAACAGTCCTGGAAGATTGTATCATAGTTCTTCTCGGAGAGAGCTGATTACAAAAACGTGAATGATCATAAAGTGAGTTACATCCCCTTTTGCTTACAAAAAATTTGTGTGTAGAGTTTCCTGGGTAGATTCGACAGTAGGAGCTGCTTAAATAAGCAAAACGACAATACATATAGAGGTTTGAGATTAAAAGGAAACTAGCTTAGACATTCTTCTCCACCTTCGGTTGCTGCACGTTCCTCCTGAAGTCTGGGAGAGGCTCATTCAAATCTGGCACTTAGTTGATCGAATTGGACTGGGCGTTCCTTGAGTATCCTTGCTGAGCTTCGGAGTTGCTTGTGGGGGGCTGTGTATCATCTAGTTGGTCCAGTCTATGTTGTATAGTGTAAATCTGTAGACGGTTGGCATTGATTTGGCTTTGTTGTGCATCAGTTTCATCCTGGAGCTTTCTTATTAGGAAGCGGATAATGTCTCCATCTCGAATGCACAATTGGCGCTCAACGCTCCCAATTGCTCTCTTAGACTGCTGCATCCTCCGCATTCGGCCTCCCAATTGTCTTCGGGCCAGTTATCCGAGTCTTCCTGCGCAATAGTCTTCTGCTGCATTTCACTATTGCCTGAAGAGAGGCTGAACTTGGCCGACTCTTGTGGGTTCTGAATAGAGCCAAGGGGAAAAAACGAAGGCGAGGCTACTTGGAGGTTGGGGAGGCGACAGAGAGGCAAGGAAGCAGAGGGTGGCAGGGGGGGCCAAGGAACACTCAAGAGTTGAAGGTTTCGACAAGAGAGAAGCGGGAGGATGTGAAGAAGAACGATGACATACCAAGCTCTGCAATTGAGTAGTTCTGTAACCCAGGAAACTCGCAGAGGGAGTCTGGAATGAAACAAAGGTGGCGAGAGGGCTGGTATGAGTACCAGGAGGGTCCGAAAGGGCAAGCGAGTGGAATGGATTTCCCACGGAAGCCAAACACAGGGCAAGGATGTTTGCATGAATGCTGAGGAGGGGAATGACGAACGTTCCTACGGGTTCGTGGGAGGAGTCCTGTACAGAGTACCAACCGACGCCATGGAAGTGCAACTGACTCCAGGGAGATGTACCGACATGGGGGATGAGAGTCCCATACATCAAATCCACACAGACGAGGCAGGGAGTCTAGATTTCCCACGCGAGAGAGAGATTTCGCGTTGTTTGAAGGTAAGGGCACCTTAAGAGCTCGAGGGAGATGGTCCGCATGCCATCTGGTGCGCCTACAAGTGTTCACGTGGACGACTGCAAGTGTCCACTTAGAGCTGTCGTGACTGCCATTGCGAGCATCCGGTGGGGCAAAACTAAAGTGGGTGGGAATGTCCCCTTCTCTCAAAAAATGGGTGAGGCTATCATATTTCTTATGCATGTGTCCGTGGAATTTGCTTGGACCCGAGGGGAAGGGGCTTCTTTGACTGGCCTTTTTTTGCTCCTGGGTGCTCATTAGTACATGGGGGATGAGGTTGAGACTCCATCGATACTAAGAGTGTTGAGATTTGTCCCTATAGCTGCATTGGCCATCTTGTCAGCTTCACTATTTTTGCCTCGAAGGATGTGAAAGAAGGTGATTTTGATTTCTTTGGAGGCCAGCGGGGTTCTGTTTAGGATTTGCTTTAAGCTGGGATCTTTGGGGTTTGTTCCCTTAACCATCAGTCTTATTATGGCGTTAGAGTCTCCTAGGACAACAAGCTCTCGAATTTCCTTGGAATGGGCCAATTGAACTCCCTTTAAAAGGGCGTAGGCCTCAACTTTGTTGTTGGTTTCCGTCCCTAGATTCCAGTGGTAGCAAGAAGCTATTTTTCCCCCGGAATCGTAAAGAATCCCCCCTGCACCTACCTCCCCTGAATGAAACAAAACATTATTGAATCATGAACAAAAACATTATTAAATCATAAATGAATGAAACAAAACATTATTGAATCATGAATGAATGAAATAAAACATTATTGAATCATGAATGAATGAAACAAAACATTATTGAATCATGAATGAATGAAATAAAACATTATTGAATTATTGAAACAAAACATTATTGAATTATGAATAAATGAAACAAAACATTATTGAATCATGAATGAAATAAATAAAACAAAACATTAACATTATTGAATCATAAATAAATGAAATTATTGAATCATAAATAAATGAAATTATTGAACCATAAATAAATGAAATAAAACATTATTGAAATATATATTGTAACATTATTGAATCATAAATAAATAAATAAAAATAAACATTATGGAAATATATATTATAACATTATTGAATCATAAATGAAATAAAACAAAAATATATATTGAAACATTATTGAATCATAAATGAAATAAAACATTATTGAATTATAAATGAAATAAAATGAAAATATATATTGAAACATTATTGAATCATAAATGAAATAAAACATAAATTATTTGTTACCTATATACATTGATAAATTAGAAGAATGTTTGAAAAAAGTAGGTTGTGTCGGCCCTACTCTCACTGGTATAGTCATCAATCTTCTTCTTTATGCCGATTATATTGTTCTTATGGCAAGGAGTCCCCATGATCTTGAAAACCAACTAAGAATCCTCAATGATTTTTTCTCCAATATGGGTATGACTGTTAATACTGATAAGACTAAGGTCATGATTATTAAATCCAATAAGATCCCTTATGATACCTT
>ML786158.1:135087-145504 GCA_009831015.1 Picea engelmannii | reverse complement strand
GTATCAATAGATTCAGTTTGAAACTCATTCAACTACAGATGAGAGTGAACATGAACAAGTTTATGAAGATGTCCATGAAGAGGTTCTTGCAGAGGAAAACATGGATGATGATGACAATCAACAGATTGTGGATGAGTCACAAACTTCCCTAAGGAGGTCTACACGGGTCAGAGTTCCTCCAAGAAGGCATGATGATTTCGTTTCATCAGTTTCTTTAAGTACTAATGATGATGAACCTCCGTGCTATCAGGAATCTGTGGAGGGTTCTAACAGTGCAAAGTGGAAAGACGCAATGAATGATGAAATGAATGCTACATGGGACCTTGTAGAACTTCCAAGAGATAGGAAAACTATAGGTTGCAAGTGGGTCCACAAGCTGAAGAAGGGTGTTGATGATAAGGTAGAAAGGTACAAAGCAAGGCTGGTTGCAAAAGGATATTCTCATAAAGAAGGTATTGACTTTCATGAGATTTTTTGACCAGTTGTTAAGATCGTTTCAATTCGAATTGTGTTAGCATTAGTTGCATTACTTGATTTGGAGTTGGAGCAACTAGATGTTAAGACTGCTTTCTTACATGTAGATTTGGATGAGGAGATTTACATGGAACAACCTGAAGTGTTCGTTCAGAATCACAACAATAAATTTGTTTGCAGGCTCAAGAAATCATTGTATGGTCTGAGGTAGTCGCCCAGACAATGGTACAAGAAATTTGACTCTTTCATGATGAGCCAAAATTATACAAGGAGTGAGTATGATCATTGTGTTTACTTTAAGAAATTGAATAATGGCATATTCATTACCTTAGTTTTGTATGTTGACGATATGCTTTTAGCAAGCAAAAGCATAACTGAGATCAACAAGTTAAAGGCTCAAATGGCTAGGACATTTGATATGAAAGATCTAGGAGCAACAAAGCATATTTTGGGCATGGAGATATTCAGAGACAGGAGGAATGGTAAGCTTTGGTTGTCACAATAGAAGTATATTGAGAATATACTTTTGAGGTTTGGTATGAACAATGTGAAACCAGTTCCAATCCCTTTTGCTTCTCATTTTAAACTTTCTTCAAGTTTATGTCCTAGTACAAAAGAAGAAAACAAATATATGTCTCGAATACCATATGCTAATGCAATAGGAAGTTTAATCTATGTGATGGTTAGTACAAGACCAGACATTTCACATGCAGTTGGGGTTGTCAACAGATATATGGAAAATCCAGGTAAAGAGCATTGGGCAAGAGTGAAATGGGTGCTTCGATATTTAAGGGGCACCATTGATTACTATATCACCTATAACAGTGGCTGTGAGTTAGTCCGTGGATATGTTGATTCTGATTTTGCAGGTGATTTGGACAAGAGGAGGTCAAATTCAAGATATGTCTTTACTCTTGTAGGTGGAGCTATTAGTTGGATGTCAAAGATACAAAACATGGTTGCTTTATCCACTATAGAAGCATAATACATATCTACTTCACATGCTTGCAAAGAGGCGGTTTGGTTAAAAGGTTTGTTTGGTGAGTTTGGAAGGATGCAGGACAAAGTGAAGCTACTTTATGATAGTCAAAGTGTTATTCACTTGGCCAAGAATCTATCCTGCCACACATAAAAACGATACCTTGGTGAGGAATACCATTTCCTTTGCGTAATCATGCATTGCTTAATCATGCATCCAAAAATCGATGGGTTTGCTTACTTGCATGCCAAATATCAAAATCCTCTAAACCTTAAAAGAAAAAATCACATGTCTTTCCAGGTCTGCTAACTTCTCCTACAAAATTGTGCATAAATCTTCTCCAACCATACTTCCATTGTGATAAAAAAAATATCATTACTTCATCCTTATCTCTCATTAGATTGAGGGTTGATTGATACAAAACACTCAAATTACAATTAATCAAAAAACATAATTTACAAAAAGAAAAACAACCAAATATGATGATCCCATATCCCACGATAATTGGAAACATGGCCTCACATGAATTGCATAATTTTTTTCTTGAAATACCAAGTACAAATAGTTATGCCCATTACCACAATTCCCAAAAACCCATTATAAACGATACAAAAGAAAATGTACCTAAAACAACAAAGAAAATATACCTAAAACAACAAATTGCTATTTTCTTGGAATACCAAGTACAAAAAGGTATGCCCATTTCGACAATTCCCAAAACCCCATTGTAAACAATACAAAAGAAAATGTACCTAAAATACAAATTGCTAAATATTAAATGTTTATCCAAATTCAATGCTTACTATATTTAATGTGTTTAATGTAGGTTGTTTATCATCACTATCCGAACAATGGATGAGGTGGCTTGCAAGAACTTGAGTCACGGAATTTTTTCAAACTATATTCAAGATATATTTGGACAGCTTTCAAACCCCTCTACTCTCATATTTTCTCCTAAAATCGGTCATTTTTTTAAAATATATTGAAGTGTGCATTTTCTTTAATCTTCACAAAGGTTTCCATAAAAAAATATAGATCTGTGTCAAATTGATTGATGTTATGAAATATTTCAGATCTTTCTAATTGATATTCATGTAATGATTTTGCTAAAATTATTGGATATATAATATATAACACTGACACTTGTATTAAATTCAATAAATTTGATATGCTTTATATACCTTAAATGCAGATAACGACAAAGACCTTGGTTTATCCTAGCTTAAATGTAATTATCCTAGATTGATGAGATCAGCGTTATAATGGCTGTACATCATTTAAAAAAAATAATATATGTTATAATGGCTGTACACCAACACTTAATATATGTTAAAATAAATTATATCGACAGTTTTTCAATCGTTAATTCATTCAATTCCATTTCTGATTGTTGTCACTGGTTAAGTTGAAAGGCGTACACCTATTGACAATGGGTACATTTAATAGGTTTTTAGTGTTTAATCAGTGTTGTATGGACAAGATTAAATATTGATGGAATATTCTTAGTCGTCCCAATAAATCAATGGTTGTGATTTCAACCACTAATTTCCTCATTATTATAAAGACATTAGTTTACATGTTTATTTTTTTACTTTTATTTAATTATATTTAAAATTTACTATGGTGATTAGCTGATTGTCACCTCTAAGTAATTAACTTTTCATTTTCTGGCTTTGAGTAATTAATGTTTCATTTTCTGGACCAATCCAAAATTTTCAGGTGTCCTGGGCTCTTACCCCGTCAGCTTCGGTTATTTAATGCGCAGGGTTGATGCGGAGGGTTCTAACACTGTTAATAGGGTTCTAATACTGTTAATAGCGGCTGTGCAACTATAAACATATGAGTGACATATCAGATCAGAGTTTGAAACCTGGCGGTGTTTCATTTTATTTTTAATAAATTTATTGAAATTGAAATATAATTTTAGAGTATAAAAGAAGGTTATTATTTTTTTAATAAATTAAATATATATATTTTTTCTGCAATTTAAGTGGCATATCAAAGCAGAGTTTGAAACTTGACCAAATTTCAATTTATGGTCGAGTTTCATTTTCTTTTCTGGGCCAGCTGAACGTTCACCAACCACGAGTTTGCGGATGTGCTAATTTATAAACCAGTTTGAGCGCATTGTATTTTTGGAGAGGTTCCGTATCCGAGTTGTATTCTTAAAGGTGTCAGCTAAATTGAATCGAATTTGATGGGATCAAAAAATAAGGAGATAGGAGGATCCGAGCATGCGCAGCAGTACGGGTGACACACGGCGATTTGCAACATGATGTAGAAACGCAACAGATGACCGTTTACCAGAGTTTAGCGACGAATAATGAAAGATTCTGAAAATGCCGAGTCAATACAAAATGAAGGTGTTGTCTAAACAANTTAATTTTTCATTGGAATATTTGGAGAAATAAATTTTGATAAAATTATCATTTTTGTTATTTAAATTGTATTATTTTTGAATGCATAAATAGATTTAGCAAATTTTTAGTCCATTGGAATTAGATAGACTCAATTACTTAAATCTGGAGTTTCAACAAATTTTGACAAAATTTCAAATAAAATTATAAAAAAATTATTCATAAAAATATAATAAATGAAAGATTTAGAGTACTAGTTCACATAAAAATGGAAGATTTAAACTACTAGTTCCACATAAAAAAAAATGAAATAATAAAATGAATTAAATTCTACAAATTTTGTATCTAAGTTTCATATTGATACTTTTACATAATATTTAGTAATCTAGGTTCTATTTTTTAGCTGTTTTTTGGTTGGATCTGCAGATTTGAGTGGCTAAGTTGATATAATCCTAATTCCCCAAAATGTAATTGTTTTGATTTGGCTGCGGTTTTTTTTGCTCTGCGGTTTTGAGAGGCGCATTAGGGTTTCGTCTTAGTGGGCTATGCTGCTGGGTTTTGCTAGCTTCATCCCTTGTCTCTTTAGCGAAGGGCGCGAGTGGGCATTAGACCCTTCTAGAGCTCAGACGACGGCGGTGAAGGTGGAGGTTTAGGTTTCGGGTGGCGACTGTGCAGGCTATGGATGGAGCGTCATGTTTGGGCGCGTGACCCTATTCTGTGTGTTTAAACCTTTCCGGGGCGGGTGGTTTTAGACGACGACGGTGGAGGTGGAGGATTTGGGTGGCGACGGAGCAGGCTTCGGGTGTGTGTGCCAATATGGGCACAAGTCCCTTGCTGCGGGTGGGGTGGTTGCTCTGCGGCTGATTGGGGCTGAGGAGAATGCACAGAGCCACGTTTTTTTTCTCTATGTCTGAGTCTGTCGGAACTGGTGGCTCCTTTCTTTTCTCATGGGCAGTCTTCGTTGTTCGAGGGCTCGTTTCTTGGGGAATGATAGCATCAGAGTTTTGGGGGGCAGTGGTTTCAAGGAATATTGATGCGGTTGGTTTCTTTGTTTTTTTCTTTGATTTTTCTGGCTCCTGTTGTGTTTAGGCTTACACTTTGAGGTCTTTTAAGGGCGTGCAGTGTTGGATAAACTCTTTGAGGTCCTTTGGGGGCGTGCAACTATTGGTTTAGCATCTTTGTGGGTTCTATTGGGGTTTTTTGCCCTATTTTTTGTTTTTCTTTTGCAGCTTGCGTGCTGGAATGTGTGTGTTGAGGCTCTTTGAACTTGGTTTTAGACTAGTAGTGCTATGAAATCTTGTGAAGTCATGAAGATGTAAAAAATTATATTTTCACTAATATAATAAGCAAATTTTCTTCTGGAAAAAAAAAAAAAACTATAATGTAGTTATTCAATAAATCATTACCATATATTTCATTTAATTTACTCATTAAATAAAAATTGATTGATCACGAGAATGGGGTAAGATGAGAGAGACAACACTGCGTATTTTTTAAAATTTGTTCAACGGCGAGTAAGACAACGTTTGATTAAACGTTACTATCAACCGGGACCACGCTGTGATTCGACTTGATATGATATGATTTACGAAGCAAGCAGCGGCGTTCGACCAACCTGCAATAAATGGAAAACGGACAGCTGTTGCTATTGACAGACATGCAATAATATAATATATACCACTAGCAAAGGCAACAGCTGTTGTGAAAGATAAAGCTGTTGCAGTTGACAGAGGTGCAATAATATAATACACACCCCCTAGCGAAGGCAACAAGCGCAATAGGGCACAAAAATCAAGGCAGCAGTACATGCTGAGCCTCTTCTGTGCTATAAAGACGCAATAACATACCATTCATAACTCGTGAGCAATCTTCATTCCCAACTCTGAGTAAGGTTTTGAAATACATGTAACATTCAGACTATCCCTGAAAATCTGATCAAATTCAGAATCATTTTTTTTACTTGAAAAACGGATCTGTTTACTACGTAGTGAACCTACTCCTTCCAATACATCCACGCACGGTCACCTGTTCACGGTTCATTTTATTTTTGGCCTCCGTCTCTGATATATTCGTTGTTTATTCTCTATTCAGATTATCATCTTCTGCTCTGCACTGATGGGTTTTATACAGTCTTTATGTGTCTTTACTGGGCGACTGTAATGAATCGAGGAAGCTTCTTTTTACTCGATAAGCAAGCTGCTCTTTGGATTCATTACAGTATCGATAAGCAAGCAGCTCTCTGGATTCATTACAGTAGCCCAGTAAAGAAGCCAAGTTCTTATGATGGACTCTGGAAGGAATATGGGAAGCACATACAATGGGAGAAGGGGAGGAAAGAGACGTATTTTGATGCAGATGAATAGAGTATCAATCAGTCGGTTAGTCTACAGCTGAATCATATCAATCATATCATGAGTTTCGTTGCAGACGGGTAAAATCAAGTAGGTAGGTTATATATGCATAGTACATTTGTTTTTATTCACTGTAGCACCCTTCAATTTTTGGTGTGAGTCGGAATTTAGTTTTCTATTATCAATGTATTAGCTTTGGTTTCTACATTCTGCAAATCATATATTCAATGTTAAATCGTATATTCGGCTGATCTGTTTTGATTTCTACATTCTTCCCTTTACATTGTTTTTCTTTTTATTTTTTTATTCTGTTGATCTGTTTTGGTTTCTACATTCTTTTGTTTTTATTTATATTTTCATTTTCCTTTTTCTAAGTATTTAAGTTTGATTTGATGCATTTTTTAAACAATATTTTTTTTTATCTTTTTCATTTTTATACCTTGCTTGTATGACAGAGGTTCTTCCATTGAACCGGAGAGCAGACTCCAGAGCATGCTGGTACAACATCTGTTTAAAGGAAAAGAGAACAGAGCATACCAATTGTGACAGTGTTTGATAAGGTGGGTATCTATAAATAGTGAACAACAAAAGTAGCTTGCAAATCAGAAAGTGTTTGATAAATTGGGTAATCTATAAATAGTAAATAGAAAGCAACTTGCAAATCAGAATCAAATAGTGCTTCTTTATTTTTGTTTGCAAATAGATAAACAGAGGGAAATGTGATAAATTTGGGGATGAGGCTGAGGGGATTATTACATGATTTAAGTGCCTACTCTCTTTTTCAATACGCCTCCCTCACTGAACACTCTTAACATTTTGTGTACTCTATTTTAGAATATGTTTTCCATATTGGAACCGTCACATTTTCTCTCTTTAATAATGTAATGAACATTGAGCAGGCAACCTAAGTTATTAATAATGTAATGAACATTGAACATTGAGCTTTTCAGGATAGCTAAAGGCAACCCAAGTTATGAAGAGAAGAATGGTGTCACAAGGGGTCATGAAAGAAGTCATCCTAATGGCAGTGATAGAAATTGCTCCCCTAGGTATGCATCTGGTTATCCTATGGATTTGGATCTGGATCTACTTATACTGAATCTTCTGCTTCAACAAAGGAGTCTGCTTATGCTTTTGCCTTCTTTGGTGGGTATTAAACTCGATCAACAGGTTCTTAATCTACCCTAGCTACGGCGTCTCTACTTTGACCTGCTAGTAGTTACATGTCCAGATCTAGATCCATAGCCCATTGAAGTAGAGCTAAAAGCAAAGGGAGCTAGCTAGTCATAGAAATTGGGCATGAAGCTAAAAGCAAAGGGAGCTAGCTAGTGATAGTCTAGAAATTGGGCATGAAACAAATTATTAGTGATAGAGTAGAAATTGGGCATGAAACAAATTATTAGTGATAGTTAGCTGGTCATAGAAATTGGGCATGAAGCTAAAAGAAAAGGGAGCTAGCTAGTGATAGAAATTGGGCATGAAACAAATTATTAGAGATAGCTAGCTAGTAATAGAAATTGAGCATGAAACAAATTATTAGAGATAGCTAGCTGGTCATAGAAATTGGGCATGAAGCTAAAAGAAAAGGGAGCTAGCTAGTAATAGAAATTGGGCATGAAACAAATTATTAGAGATAGCTAGCTAGTAATAGAAATTGAGCATGAAACAAATTATTAGAGATAGCTAGCTGTCCATAGAAATTGAGCATGAAACAAATTATTAGAGATAGCTAGCTGGTCATAGAAATTATTTGTTATTCATATATTGAATTATAATTTGCATTATTGAATCATAAATGAAATAAAACATAAATTGAATCATAATTTGCATTATTGACATAAATGAATCATAATTTGTATTATTGACATTATTGAATCATAAATGAAATATAATTTGTATAAATGAAATAAATGAATCATGAATGAATGAAACAAAACATTATTGAATCATGAATGAATGAAACATGAACAAAACATTATTGAATCATGAACAAAAACATTATTGAATCATGAATGAATGAAACAAAACATTTTTTTTTTTTAACAAGAACTCGAAAAGATATATTGATTGGTGTGGATAAATCCACTGATGTCACAAAAAAACATATTGATTGGTGTGGATAAATCCATTGATGTTACAAAAAAACAGTCCTGGAAGATTGTATCATAGTTCTTCTCGGAGAGAGCTGATTACAAAAACGGGAATGATCATAAAGTGAGTTACATCCCCTTTTGCTTACAAAAAATTTGTGTGTAGAGTTTCCTGGGTAGATTCGACAGTAGGAGCCGCTTAAATAAGCAAAACGACAATACATATAGAGGTTTGAGATTAAAAGGAAACTAGCTTAGACATTCTTCTCCACCTTCGGTTGCTGCACATTCCTCCAAAAGTCTGGGAGAGGCTCATTCAAATCTGGCACTTAGTTGATCGAATTGGACTAGGCGTTCCTTGAGTATCCTTGCTGAGCTTCCGAGTTGCTTGTGGGGGGCTGTGTATCATCTAGTTGGTCCAGTCTGTGTTGTATAGTGTCAATCTGTAGACGGTTGGCATTGATTTGGCTTTGTTGTGCATCAGTTTCATCCTGGAGCTTTCTTATTAGGAAGCGGATAATGTCTCCATCTCGAATGCACAGTTGGCGCTCAACGCTCCCAATTTCTCTCTTAGACTGCTGCATCCTCCGTATTCGGCCTCCCAATTGTCCTCGGGCCAGTTATCCAAGTCTTCCTGCGCAACAGTCTCCTGTTGCATTTCACTATTGCCTGAAGAGAGGCTGAACTTGGCCGACTCTTGTGGGTTCTGCATAGAGCCAAGGGGAAAAAACGAAGGCGAGGCTACTTGGAGGTTGGGAAGGCGACAAAGAGGCCGAGAAGCAGAGGGTGGAAGGGGGGGCTAAGGAACACTCAAGAGTTGAAGGTTTCGACAAGAGAGAAGCGAGAGGATGTGAAGAAGAACGATGACATACCAAGCTCTGCAATTGAGCAGTTCTGTAACCCAGGAAACTCGCAGAGGGAGTCTGGAATGACACAAAGGTGGCGAGAGGGCTGGTATAAGTACCAGGAGGGTCCAAAAGGGCAATCGAGTGGAATGGATTTCCCACGGAAGCCAAACACAGGGCAAGGATGTTTGCATGAATGCTGAGGAGGGGAATGACGAACGTTCCTACGGGTTCGTGGGAGGAGTCCTGTACAGAGTACCAACCGACGCCATGGAAGTGAAACCGACTCCAGGGAGATGTACCGACGTGGGGGATGAGAGTCCCGTACATCAAATCCACACAGACGAGGCAGGGAGTCTAGATTTCCCATGCGAGAGAGAGATTTCGCGCTGTTTGAAGGTAAGGGCACCTTAAGAGCTCGGGGGAGATGGTCTGCATGCCATCTGGTGCGCCTACAAGTGTTCACGTGGACGACTGCAAGTGTCCATTTGGAGCTGTCGTGACTGCCATTGCGAGCATCCGGTGGGGCCAAACTAAAGTGGGTGGGAATGTTCCCTTCTCTCAAAAAATGGGTGAGGCTATCATATTTCTTATGCATGTGTCCGTGGAATTTGCTTGGACCCCAGGGGAAGGGGCTTCTTTGACTGGCCTTTTTTCGCTCCTAGGTGCTCATTAGTACATGGGGATGAGGTTGAGACTCCATCGATACTAAGAGTGCCGAGATTTGTCCCTATAGCTGCATTGGCCATCTTGTCGGCTTCGCTATTTTTGCCTCGAAGGATGTGAAAGAAGGTGATTTTGATTTCTTTGGAGGCCAGTGGGGTTCTGTTTAGGATTTGCTTTAAGCTGGGATCTTTGGGGTTTGTTCCCTTAACCATCAGTCTTATTATGGCGTTAGAGTCTCCTAGGACAACAAGTTCTCGAATTTCCTTGGAATGGGCCAGTTGAACTCCCTTTAAAAGGGCGTAGGCCTCAACTTTGTTGTTGGTTTCTGTCCCTAGATTCCAGTGGTAGCGAGAAGCTATTTTCCCCCGGAATCGTAAAGAATCCCCCCTGCACCTACCTCCCTTGAATGAAATAAAAGATTATTGAATCATGAACAAAAACATTATTAAATCATAAATGAATGAAACAAAACATTATTGAATCATGAATGAATGAAATAAAACATTATTGAGTCATGAATGAATGAAACAAAACATTATTGAATCATGAATGAATGAAATAAAACATTATTGAATTATTGAAACAAAACATTATTGAATTATGAATAAATGAAACAAAACATTATTGAATCATGAATGAAATAAATAAAACAAAA
>ML786158.1:103043-118509 GCA_009831015.1 Picea engelmannii | reverse complement strand
GTTTTAAACTCGTGAAGTAAAGCAATGCATATAGATTCTTAAGCAAAACAAAAATTAATCGATGGATCATACACATAGTACACATAGATTTACATTGGAAACCCTTAACCAAGAGAAAACCAACCTTCCTTGGTGTCACACCTCTCAATTTTTCATTGCATTAATTTCAACATTCATAATACAATATATACAATATTTTAGGTATTCCGCAACTACCAAAACCCTAATTCCTTAATATGAGATTATAGAAAACTGCTAAAAATAATGAAAAACACGAAAATAGCAAAAACCACCCAATTTGTTTTTTGAGGCATTGCCTCGGTCCTCATCGGCTCCGAGATAATGCTTGGAGTTGAAAAATTTGCCTAAGGTTAGGGGGGCCTAGCCTGGCCATCCTGAGACACCCCCCCCCCCGACTGGCACCTGGTGCAAACGTACATCGACAAGTAATGAGATCGTTAGATGCTGTTGTCAAATCTAACGCACCACGCTACACACATGCAAATAATATAACACATACCCAACACTAAGTCTCTTAATCCTTTATGATTTCATTCACTCCCTCCCTTAATAATCTAAAGCTCAAACTTCCCTTGGTTTTTATCTTTATAAATTTAACATCAAACATCCCCCGACTTTTACCCTTAATAATTTTTTTTCATCATATTCTCTTCTATCTTCTCATATAACTCTTTTGTTTAATTTAATACTTTTTTCATATTGTTGTATTTTATTTAATTTTTCATAACAATATTTTATTTAATTTAATATTTCACAATGTTCATTTTTGTCCTCATGGTTTTTCCTTCATAAAAAATGTTTACTTAGTATTTTCACCTCGTTAATATTTTAATGGTTTTCTCAACGGCTATTTGATTAATTAATTTATTTCTTCCTTTCCTCTTCTCAATATTCCACAGTCCTTTTTATCCTCATTATTGGATTTTTTCCTTGACGATGGGTGGAGTATCCACTTGAAACGTTGGACATTTCAAAACTTCCAATATAGTTTATATTTAACATCAATGAGCGAAAAAATATTTATTAATTAATTTTTATTTTTTTAAAAAAATATATTTAAAAATAGATAAATTGGAAAAAAAATATAAATCTTTTTAAAAAATAAATAAATTGAATTTTTTTACAAATAAAAAAAATAAATAGAAAAACCACTTTAATTTTTTTTTCATAACACAGTAAATTTAAAAAATTACCCAAATATGAAATAGCGGGGAGGGCGATTTCCCCTTTCTCACCACTGTGCCCATAAAACTCTGCCGCATGTCCACCTCAACCTCTCTCCCTCCCTATGAGAGATGCAAATAGGCAACGAGCAAATAACTTACCTACTCTTTATCGTAACTCTCTATGTTAAAATATAACCAATGACATGTTGGCCTGTTGTGATAAGGCTAGAAGGATAGGCACCCTCTCATGGGTGTGTCTTCGGACGTCTCGGTCTTGTCTAAGTCACAAGTTTCCTGCTAGGTGATGGCTTGCGGGCTTTTGGCGCTAGCCTAGAATTTATAGTGGCAACCAACCAGATTTGAACCTGAGCCTCACCTAGATAATCTCGACAAGTTACCGATTCCCCTAGATCTAAAAGACAAAAAAATATAACCAATGTGTTGAAATTTAAGACTTGTATAATCAATGGTTTACTTGAATTCATTCTCAAGTTCACACTATTTAATAATGAATTACATGTTAGTGGGGAGTGTGAGTTTACTCAAATTTTATTGTTTAAAAATCCTTTCTTAGTCAATATTCGCACATCCGTGGAATGTAATTTTTGTGAAAAAAATATAAAATCTCCTGTACAAATCACGAATTCAAGGTATAAATAGACATGACATTTAATGGACTTGTTATGGCTTAGAAGACCATAATAATATTGACAACAAAGCATTAAACTAATCAAGTTAAACAAAAATACCACTTTTAAAATAAAAAACATTAAAAATTAATTATTGTTTTTCAAAGTAGAATAAATAAAAATTATATATATAGTTTGGTTAATTTTATATAATAATAATAACAATAATCTAATTTTAAGGTCAGATTCAAGTTAGACATTAAATTGGTGTATGCGACCCCCTTGTTTGTGGGACAAGGGATCCCTTCTCACAATGATTTGACTTCTAAAGTCTATAGAGGTATACATACCCTACCCCCTCTGGATTTGAACTTGTGACTTCTTAAGTGCAAACACATGTTCTTAGCCATTGAAAGAGCATTGTATCCCACTTAATACTTCGAGAAAGACATTTTTAATGTTCCACTAAATGAAAAATGTTGGTTAGAATTCTTTCCTTAAAATCCCTTCCATCTTTTAAAGATATATGTGCTTTCATAGAATTTAGTCCATGGTTTATCCATGAGAACTCTTATATGGTTGTTGAGTCTATGCATGACGTTGTAGTAAGATATAGTGAATAAGATATTCAATGAAATATATCTCAGAGTTTAGTGAATGATGAATGATCGACATTTGTATAAACATAGTTACCAACTTAACGAGAACTCTACAAAGTTTTCATTTTTGTGGGGTCCAATTTTTTACCCCGTTTTTAAATATGGTGTTACGATAGCACCCCCCCTCTCCCTTTTTAGGTGGTTTTTCGATATTTTATTTTTTTCGATCCACAATGTTTCCATATTTCTTTTTAAATGCTTATTTTTCATCTGTTTTCAAATTTTATTTTATTCAACGGTGTTTTTAGTCATTTTTCCATGCTACTTTCAATCTTAAAAATATTTTTTACCATTTAATTTTTTGAAGTTGCGATTTTTCATATAATTGTGTCTTCTTATTTAATTTATTGTTCCATACTTTTAAAATATAGTGAAAAACACCATTTTTAACACATTGTTTACCTTTACTTCAATACATCGAAAAAAATTATAGTTAAATAACACTATTTTTTAATATTTAGCAAAAAATATAATTCAAATTTTTTTTTGATGAATTTAAAATTAAAAAAAAAACTAAGAAAAATAAAAGAATTGAAAAAAAAAATTAAAATCAAATTTAGATAATAAAAAAAATTAAAGAAAAAACTAAAAAACTAAAGAGGAAAAAAAAAACAAATATATAAACTAAGCTAAAACTAGAAAAAAGGGTAAAAAAACAAATTTATGGCCCAAAATTTTTAGAAAAGTTTAAAAAACACACACAAAAAAATTAAAAAAATATATAAAAAAAACCAAATTAAAACACCTAAACTACAAAATTTATTACAAAAAAAAAAAAAAAACATAAAATTACGAAATAAATAAATAATTTTTTATTAAAAAACTTAAAAATATGTAAAATTTTATAAAAAAACAATCGAATTAAAAACAATATATGCACCGGTGATGGGAGGCCATGGGGGGTGATGCCGGGGATCACCAAAGCCTTGGTCCCAGGGGGCCAGGGCTTAGCTCGTGGGGGCTAGGGCGATGCACAACATCACCCTCTACGACACCCACAATGTCCAACCAACCCACATTGGCTGGTTGGGCATCGTGGGTGTCGTGCGGGGTGATGGTAGACATTGCCCCCCACGACACCCCAATAATATGTAGGTTTGTAATTTTTTTTTTGTTTGTTTTAATTTTAATTTTAATTAAAATTTTATGTTATTTCAATTGCAAAATTGTATTTTTATTTTTTATTTTTTTTAAATGTTATTAAATTTGTTTATATTTGTGTTTTTTTTTAATTTTTTTTTACTTTAGTTTCATTTAAAATTGATAGGTTTTGTATTGTAAAATTGTTTTTATTTTTTATTTTATTTATTTTTTTTGGTTTTAATTTTAATTAAAATTTTAAGTTATTTCAATTGCAAAATGGTATTTTTTTTTAAATGTTATTAAATTTGTTTATATTTGTGTTTTATTTTTATTTTTTTGTTTTAGTTTCAATTAAAATTGATAGGTTTTGTATTGTAAAATTGTTTTCATTTCTTTTTATTTTTTATTTTATTTTTTTAATTTTGGTTTTCTATTTTTAAAAATTTGCTTAGAAGTTTATTTTAAAATCGGTTTTAAAATTTTCTTTTTATTCTTTCATTATTGATTTTATTACAATTGTTTTGTTTTCATTTAAATATTGTTTTTAAAATATATATTTTTGAATTTTTTGTCTTTTATTTTAATTATAAAGTTTTAGTTTAAGATTTTTGAATATTTTTTATTTTATTTATTTTTTTGTTTGTTGAATTTTGTTATTTTTTCGCCTTTTTCAAGTATTTTTTTTAAAATTATTTTTTAAAGGTTTTTTAACGATTCTTTTGTACAACCTGGATGGGGTGACACATGGACCACACGCATCGTCGGATGGAGAAAATACAAGGGAAGTTAAGGCCCCTCGCCGCCACCCTCCTCCCTTGTCCAGTCGCGATGGTTAGTTTGCATGAGTGCCATGGTTTAATGCGTTGGGCCTTAATGGAGACCTAGGCTTGGCTCGTCGGCATTAATATAAATTCAGTTATGGCCATTACTCCTGAACTAATGGCTACCAGAGCCATCAAATCCTCCGTCCTCCTGGACTTTTCGTCCTACGGGAAGTTCTATATTGGACACTTGGGCGCTCTGCACAATATTATTTTGCTTGTTCCGCTCCATGTCTTAGCTTGCATTGCTAGTGTATCTGTCTGCTTGGCACTCTACTCAGCTATGCCACGAGAAAGAGGCAAGCCTAGGCGAGGGCCAACATACTATAGCCGGTTTGGCAGACACAAACACCCATGACTAGCCTCTCTAGCTCTCATACCAGGTGGCTTGGACCATCTGGGTTCTTCTGGTAAGAATTGGTTTGGACAAGCTCAACCAGAGCCCGGTCCTTCCAGTACAGAGGGTCTCCATGGCGGGTGCTTGGTGGAAGAAGAAATTCTGCCCAATTGGGAGGAAATTTTTCCTTTCCTACCGTCAACCACCTTGGAGCACCACCTTGCCACCAACACCACCATTCCTTTCCAGGAGCTAGTCGAGATGGGCTGCATCGTGGAAGAAGAAGTCTCACCTCCAGAGGATCACTCGGGACAAAATTCAACTGTCACCATGAATGAGGACCCTGTCACGGATTCCGCCGCCGCAAATGACTCTGTTGCTGCAACCATGGATGAAGACCATGATGATGAACATGCTCATGATGATGAAGTGCATGAACATACTCACCCAGCTTCCAGCTCTTGCATACTCACGGAAGACCACCTGGACTTGATTTTTGAGATGAGAAAGGACCTGGCAGAGCAGTGGCATCTCCAGAGCATCTTCAACAAGCATTAGGATGCCCTGTATGGCTCCCTGTCAAGAGATACTGAGAAGAGTTGATGCCTGACTTGCTTCCATCCTTTCATCTTCCGACTCTGTCAAGATGGATGCTCGGGTTCACCCCATGTCTATCATTTCCACAGATTTTTTTCTCTGGTTTAATGGCTATGTTTTTGCAATTTTTGCATACCATAATCTCTGGTTAAGGTTCGATAGGTGGCCGGGGCACTCAGTCCATCGCCTGTTCTGGTTTCAACTCTTGTGGCAGAACAAGAGGCAAGTCCCCATGTTTGTATGTCGACAATTGTCGTTTTTTCTTAAAGTTTTGGAACAATAAACATTCGTCCTTTCCACGCGTTCTGGTTTCCACTACGGCGGCAGAAGAATTGGTCTGCTATAATGTACACTCATACACATATATTTTTTTCTAAGTCAAGGTAAAACAATACTTTTATTTACAAAAAAAATAAATTTTTCTTTTGTACAAAAAATATACAATTTTTTTTTTTTAAATTATTGTTTTTGGAGGAAAATTTCATTTTTTTTTTTTGTTTCTTTTTAGTTATTTCTCTTTTCCACCTTGTTTTTTAATATATATATATTTTAAATTGAATTTTGAATATAGTTTTTTAAATGTGTTTTTTGGTCATTTAAAAAAAAAATTATTTGCGAAGATTTTGTCTTTTCTATTTATTTATTTTTTAATGTAAATTAAAAAAAAGTTTGTAAATAAATTTTCAAGTTACCTTTTGAGGTCCAATTTAGGGTTGTTTATTTACGTAGGGATTTGTTGTCAATGTCACAATTTCAATTAGGTCGTAAAGAGCTATGATTTTCACGTTTAGGAAAAAACATTTTGTTTTACTTAGCATCACTTTTTGATTTAGGTGTTGATTTTAAGGTTTTTCTGAGCTACAGTCTGAGTTTCAAAGACCATGTTTGAAAAATTTTGCAATTTTGACCCCGTTTAAAAAATTGGTGCTACTGGTAGCACCACTTTTTGATTTGGGGGTTGATTTTCATGTTTTTTATGCAGAAATATGGGTTTTAAGGGCTAGAGTTCTCGTTTTGAGGTCACAGTTTTCGTTAAGTCGATAAATTTGTTTATATAATACATTGTAACATTGATGTATTATGCAATATAAAATTTATTGTTGTTGAATCTATATGACTTACAAATTTGTAGTGTCTATTTTTCTCTTTATCTCTTGTTTTTTTATGTTAATATTTCTCTATTATCTTATATTAATTTACTTTACTGTATATTATTGTTATTTTATTGTATTCAGTGAAGATATTTTGAAGCTTAATTAAGGATTGACATTGATATGTAATATATTATAACATTGATATATTATGCAATACAAAGTTTATTGTGGTCATCTATCATTCAAACATTTGTATATTATTGTATTCTGTGAAGATATTTTGAAGCTTAATTAAGGATTGACATTGATATGTAATACATTATAATATTGATATATTATGCAATACAAAATTTATTGCGGTCATCTATGACTCACAAATTTGTAGTGTCCATTGCTTTATTTATCTCTTGTATTTTATTTTCAGATTTCTCTACTATTTTATCATAATTTATTGAAATTTATTGTTAAAAATTGGAATGTTTTCTCTTCTTATTATAATAGTTTCTATTGTAGCTTTCAAAGTTAACAATTGATATACACAATTGGCTTTGTTTTGTGGTATTTTTTGTTGTATGGCTTAGGGTCCTAAGGTTTGGACAAGGGAGTTCTCTACTACACTTGGATGTTGGGAGATTGAGAGTTATGTGAGGAGATCATCCACATAGATCAATGGAAGATAAATGGTAAGATTAGGGTTTCATAAGGAAAAATTGGTTTATTTCCATCTCAAAATAATTTTAATCCATGAAATTTAGTGGTTGGATGTTCAAACCTAGACAAAGCCCATGTTGAGTATAAAGCCTCTTATTAAGCTCTAGATAGTGAATTATCACATTTATAGTGTTATAGTAGTGGGTTGGCTAGAACCCTTGATTGTACCCTTTGTCTCCTATATATATAACAAGAACACCTAGTCTTAGGATCATACTATCTCATTTTGTACATTGAATATATTGTAAATGGAGGTTTCCTCCTCGAAGTTGACTGTTATTCATTGGTTTTTATCATTCTCAAGACAATGGTTCATAACATTTTGGTATTAGAGAATTGATCATAGGGTTTTGCTGCTTCAAGCGAGTCATCTTGGAATTTTTTCTATAATTTTTTTTATGGGACATTTCAGATAACAAAATTTTGAGGAGACTGAGGAAAGATACCGAAGAACATGTGTTAAAAATGTCAAGTTCTAGTTCGTTATAGTTTCAAAGATATAGCTTGTGGAAGTTTGGGTTTGTGATTGGTCTCGAAAATAGTCTCAAATGAGCCATCTTTTTATTTTCTCTATAAAACATTTTAGTGAAGTTTCAGAATCTAAAAATTTCAGAATCCCGAGGAGACATGTTTAATTACATGTGGAAATTTTTTCAGATTTTAAATAATTATTATTTGTGAGATATATCTTGTGGAAGTTGGGGTTCTTTACTAATCCTGAAATTAGTCTTAAACAAGACATTTTTGTATTTTTTCTATAAAATTTTATCGCTAAAGGTTTAGATTGTGAAATTTCCAAGAGTTTAATAATGTGTATCAAAGTACTATAGGCCGAAATTTAAGACTCAAAATGGTTCAAATTTCATATATATATATATATATATATATATATATATATATATATAATGAGAAAGGCCAACCATCCAAACATTCTCCAAATTAGGGTTTGAAAGGTACATAGCTTACAATTGGAATAAGTTTTGATTGGAATATCTATTTTGGTGATTCAAAATTTGTGATAAAGAGGAAAATGAGGATAATTATTATTTTATCACATGGCTCCAAAGGTTCCTTCAAAATTTACTTCATTAAATAAACCTACAGAGAGCTCAACCATGACTGAAGAAGAAAGATAAGAAAATTTTCACCAAATTGGAAAGGTGGAAAAGAAGATGGATGAGGTGGAAAATAAGATGGATGAAAATATGAAATAGATGGAAAAGAAGATGGATTAAAATCAGGATAATATGGAAAAGAAGATGTTAGAATTGCAAAATTGCATGTTTTCCATGATCTTACATACTCTAGATGAGAGACTCCCTAAAAGAGATATCAAGAAGCAATGAAACCTGAAAATGTAGAGGAAATAAATATTGAGTCCTAGCATAATGATTATTCATCACTTCAAGATCCACATAATCAAAGTTTCAATGTGGCACCAAGGAACTACTTCATTCCAAAGACCGATATGAGTAAGTTTGATGGTAAATATCCTATAACATGAATATTCCAGATGTAACAATTCTTTGATCTACACCAAGTGACAAGCTTACAAAAGGAACCTATTGCATCCTTGTATCTAGAAAATGATCAATTTGTTTGGTACCAATGACTTTGTAAAATAAAAAATAATTCTATTATCTCTTGGTCTATTTTCACGGATGAATTGATATCACATTATGGGGATATTAAGAACAATGCATTCTTCAATCAATTGATAAATATTCGGCAAAAGGTCCAATTACAGAGCACATTCAACAATTCCAAAATCTCAATCTCAGGGTAAAGAACATTCTTGAAGATAATTTGTTAGATATAATTATGGGCATTTTAAAGGAGAACATTCAACATGAGGTGCATCTCTTCGAACAAATCCCTATAGCAAACTTTTAGTATGTCAAGGAAAGTGGAAAACAAAAATATGGCTACTAGAAGAGTGACCACTAACAACTTTAGAGAGAATCATGTACCTCTCCTAACATCACTCAACCAACAAGGTTGAAACCTCAACAAATGGATGAAAGAAGAGCAAAGGGACTATGTTTCGATTTTGATAACAAGTACAATAAGGGGTATAAATGTGGTGAGAAGAAATTATTCTACATAAATTGTGAAGAGGAATAAGATCAAGAATTGGAACAATCACAAGATCTAGATCTAGAAGAGATTACTCCAATGATATCTTGTCATGCATTGGTTAGAATCAATACTCCACAAACCCTCAAGATAAAAGAATATATAAAAAAGAAAAATGTAACATTGTTAATTGATTCTGGATGTACTCATAACTTCATCAATTACAAATTAGTGAAAAGTCTCATTTGCTTTGTATTTCCAGCTTCATAGTTTCAAGTAATGATTGTAGATGGAGGTACCATAAATTGTCCAAGGAAGTGCCATAATATTAAACTCAACATGGGGGATTATTTTTTGGATAGTTCTATTATTGCCATCCAAACAGGTGGTGTTTATGTTGTATTAGGGGTCCAATGGTTACAATCATTGAGAACACTGGTCCTTAATTTTTAAGGTCTTTTCATGAGATTTTCCTTAAAAGGAAAGGAAATTGAGCTTGGAGGTATCCAAGGGAAACCTTCTAAAGTGATATAATCTAATAGCATGAAAATATTACTAAAAAAGGGATACCATGGTGTAATTTCACAATTGTGCTCACTAGATGTCCATATATATATATATATATATATATATATATATATATATATATATATATACATACTCTACTCCATTGGATTCCCAAATAGTTATCAATAATCATTCCAAGGCATTTGGAGAAATTCCTAAGGGTCTTCCACCTTCTCGAGATCATGGCCATGCTATTCATTTGCAACCAGGAAGTGTACCACCTAACATTAGGCCTTACAGGTATCCATATGCACCAACGAGTGAGATTGATGGTATGATCCAAGAAATGTTAGCGGCCAACATCATTCAACCTAACCAAAGTTATTACTCTTCACCAGTGGTGATGGTTACAAAAAATGATGGTTCATGGCATATGCGTCCAGATTATAGATAGGTCATCAAAATAGCCATCAAAGATAATTTTCCTATTCATGTCATTGATTAATTATTATATGAATTGCATGGAGCAATTTTACTTACTAAGTTGGATCTTCATCCATATATCATTAAATTAGAATGAGGCAAGAAGACATTCCCAAAATAGCCTTTAGAACACATGAATGTCATTATGAGTTTTTGGTTATGCCATTTGGACTTACTAATGCACCTTCAACATTTCACAGCTTGATGAATACTATTTTCAAACCCTTCCTTAAAAAAATGTGTTAGTATTTTTTGATAACATACTAATCTACACAAATCTTGGGAAGATCATGTACAACATGTTGACAGAGTATTACAACTATTGGAAGACCAAAAAATTTATGCAAAGATTTCCAAGTATGCCTTTGGGGTTCAAGAAGTGGAGAATTTGGGTCATATTGTATCTCATGAAGGTGTAAAAGTGGACCCTAACAAAATTAAAGCTACGAGGGAATGGAAAATTCCTAAAAACTTGAAGAAACTTAGAGGATTCTTAGATTGAAAGGATATTACCGCAAGTTTGTTAGGAAATATGGTCAAATATCAACACCTCTAACAATGTTATTAAAGAAGGAAGCATTTTATTAGAATAAAAAAACAACCAAAGCTTTTGAAAAACTTAAGGAGGCTATGTGTACAACTTCTATCTTGGCCACACCTGACTTCACAAAAACACTTATTATGGAGTGTGATGCCTCAGACCATGGAATTGGTGTAGTTTTAATGCAAGAAGGAAGGCCTCTTGCCTTTGAAAGAAACCAACTTAAAAGAAAAAAATACTCAAACTCATTTAAGAAAAAAAAAATGTGGGCCATACTACATGAAATTACAAAATGGTTCCCTTACCTAATATGAATACACTTCAAAGTAAAAACAAATCATGATAGTTTGAAGTAATCCTGGGAGCAACAATTATCTTTAGAAGAGTAACAAAAATGGGTTACAAAGATGCTAGGTTATGAATTTGAAATTACCTACAAAAAAGGAAAACATAATATTCTGGAAGATGCACTTTCAAGGAAAGAAGAAGAAGAATAAACAAAGGGTTCACTATGTGATATTTCTATTCTGCAATCTTATTGGGTGGAAGAAGAAAATACATAATAGAAGCAATATCAAGAGGTATGCAAGATCATTAAACAACTACAAGATGACCCCAGTTCATTAGATAAATTTGAATGGAATAATGATTTACTATGACATCATGATCACCTATGTTTATGTAAGAATTCCCAACTCAAACCAAAGTTCCTTTTGGAATTGCACACTTCTCCTATAGAAGTACATTCAAGATTCTTGAAAACTTACCACAAAATCAAGAAGGATTTTTTCTGGGAAGGTCTTAAAACCATTGTTCAAAAGTTTTTGTCTGAATGTGTGGTCTGCCAACATGATAAGAGAGATACAATCAAGATTTCAGGTCTCCTACAACCATTAGCTATACCAAGGCAACATTGGGAAGAAGTTTCAATGGATTTTATTACAGGTTTACCCGAATTTGAAGGAAATACTGTCATCATAGTAGTAGTGGATCGAATGAAAAAGTATGCCCATTTTTTCTCTCATTATCATCCTTTTAAATCAAGTACAATAGCCACAACGTTCATGGAAACATTTCAAAAGCTACATGGAGTCCCCAAGATTATTGTAAGTGATAGAGATCAAATTTTCAATGGAACTTTTTTGTACTGAATTGTTTTCTTGTGTGGGTACTCAATTGGATTACCACTCATATTACCATCCTCAATCCGATGGACAAATTGAGATTGTGAATACATTTATAAAAGGATATTCTCATTGCTTTGCAAGTGATAAGTAGGCACAATGGGTCAAGTGGTTTCCCTTGAAACAATGGTGGTACAACACATCCTACCATACTTCATCAAATATGTTCTCATATCTGGATATTTTTGGATATCATCCTCCATCAATAACATCTCCTTCGAAAGGGACTACAAAGGTTCAAGCAATGGAGGACCACACAGGGCACCAACAAGAGGTTCTCAAACTATTGAAAGACAACTTGGTTATGGAACAAAATAGGATGAAAAAAAAAGCATATCAACATTACAATGAAATGTAACTTGAAGTGGGGGACGGGGTATTTTTTAGGCTACAACCATATAAACATATGTCCCTCAAGCAACAAAAGAAGGACAATAAATTAGCACCCAAATAGTATGGCCCCTATAAGGTGTTGCAAAGTATTGGAAGTATGGCTTACAAATTGGAGTTGTCTCCATAGTTACATGTACATCTAGTATTTCATGTTTCTTGATTAAATAAGGTATTCAGTGACAAGATTCCAGTCCAAACTATTTTAATAGAGATTAATGAAGAAGGACAAAACATATTAGAACCATAAACAATCCTTGAAAAAATGATTAAACAACTACAAAATTGAGCAATTATTGAGTACCTCGTCAAATGGAAGAACCTATGATCTATAAACTGCCATTGATATTCCATAGGAACAATCCATCACAACATATTTGATAAATAATTGAAATCTTTATTATTAAGGTTATTTTCCCTTTAGATTTCCAAAATATTTAGTTACTGGTTTTTTTGCTTATGCATGAAATGGATAAAATGAGGAAAAATAGAGAACAATAAAACATAGTCACACCATCCACAAATAAACACAAATATGACTTGAGAAACTCAATATGGAAGAAAACCCAACTAGAAGGTGAGGATGCTCTGCTCTCTTTTCTTTGGTATAGAAATGATGCAAGTACAAATAAAGAGGCACTCTTTGTGGAGTTTCCTTTGACCTATGGCAGACATGGATTCTATAGAATCTATCCTCCTATGTTATTCTCACAAAATACCACTCTCATATGTTTTTCTCAGCTATGGAACAAGATACAATGAAAAATAATGGAACCCCTTCTCATCCTAATAACCCGATATTTAACATAGCTTGATAACCATATGAGGGTAGGTTTTTGACTTCCTCAACCCTTAATTGTGATAGGGTTTTGGAACTTCTATAATATTCTTGAAATTACATATGTGGCTAGCCCCATAGGCATGAGTAACAAGAGGACATGTCATCCTCTCGTATCATGGTGGTCAACACGGTAGGTCAACTTGCAGGAGGCATAAATTTTTCATATGAGTTCCGATTGACATGATTTTTACACCATTGGAAAGTTCACGATGTGTGGAATAAGATCACAAGGTCCAAACTTTGTTGGGAAATTTTCAATCCCCCAAAATTTTGTTTGATGCCACAAAATGGCCCTGGAAGGTTTGAGATCCCAATTTTCCAAACTGGGACCTGCCACTAAAATGGCTCTGCAAGCTAATTCCTCCAATTTTTTCCACTTTGAAAGGATTGAGATAGATGAATCAGATAATGAATTATGGTGTGATATTTGTGATGGTGATACTGCTCCAAATAATCCAATCGATGCTACTTCTTTAGCAAAATGGCAATTAAAAGATGAAAAATCACTTGCTTTATTGCGCTCTTCTATAACTGAACACATGTTTGTACATACTAATAATTCCAAAGATGCAAGGTCTGCTTGGAATCAATTTAAGAAACTTTTTGATACTCTTGTTGTATCTCAAAGAGTTGATCTACAAGTGAAATTGCTTAAACAAAGATTATAAGATAATGGTGATGTATTAGAATACATTCCAAGGATTAAGAACATTCATCAGGAAATCATCAAGGGTGGTTTTCCTAAACTTGAAGATAATGTTTTGGTCTCCATTGTGATAAATGGCTTGCCTCAATATTATAAGATTTTTCTTGATACTTTGCAAATAACTGATAAGTTATCAATTATGACTTTTGATTCACTTAGTGAATTATTGGATCAACATAGTAAATCATTTGGAAAACAAAAATGATAAGGAGAAGATCTTATTTTCACTAAAGTTGAAAGTTCTAAAGGAAGAGGTAAACAAAATTTTGGAAATTTTTAGAATCTGTCTTCTAATCGAGGCCGTGGCGGAGGTCATGGTCAAGGTAGAGGTCGTAGCAATTTTAATCAACAAAATTTTCAAAGTAATCCTCTCAATAATAATGCATAGTCAGGAAGAGGTAGGAATTTCAATCAAGTGAGATGTAAGATGTTAGCGTTAGAAGTCACTCCTGGATTGCGACAGGAGCAGAGCCCAACGCCCATCAGTTTATGTCACGAATAAATTTAATGGGTGATCAAATGGGTAGAGACCCAGGAAGGTATCACTCTAACTCAGGGACCAGGCCTAGTATGTAAAGAACAAAGGAGGTCTTGATCTAACTTTTGTCAGTGAGTTGATTGTAAAATGAGCAGGTGGAAGACTTGGTGAGATGAGTGAGCAAGACTGCCTCGGGCATCGGTCCTTTCAGCAACTTGAGGAAGAAAAACTCAGAATACAATATCCTCTTGGTTCTGAGTTTCAGGGAACTGAAAGGTGACTTGACTGGATCCTCCAATTCCAAATCATTCAGCGTTGAGAAAATACAAGAACTGATTAGAGACAATGAAACTATTACATTGATCCAACCTACATCATCCTATAATAGCGCAACTCGACTGGATCCTCCAATTCCGAGCCGTTCTAACACAGTGTAAACAAAGAGATGGAAAGAAGCTAACAATCATAAGGCAAGAAGTCTCAAGTGCCAATACATAACCAGAGAACCAGTGCTTCGTTAAAACTTTACAATCGGGAGCCTAGCTCAACCATCGATAGATTTTAAAAATGGTGAAAACGCCTACATATACTCAAACTAAAACAATCAACAGTGAAAATGAGACACTACATTAAAATCATTGCGTCTGCATGTCTTCTGGCAGTCTATGCATGCAGACTTTGGACGATCGTGCACTTATGACAGACGCAATCAGACTCCTGACTGTCCTACAGATGAATCGACCTGCTTTTAATCCTTTTACGAACTTTCAATTTATGGCGGAGACGATGTCTAACCACCTCCAATAGCTTCAATAACTACTTTCTTGGGATCAGGAACAATCCGGGTCAACTGTGCCCTCTGGGACATGGAGGTCTTCTCATGGTGCCACCTAGATTAGCTGAACGGTCTAATGGATAGGTCATGGAGGATCTGGCGTGCTTGAAGTGGAATGAGGAAAGGGATTGATCACATAAACAACAGGGGTGAGACACATGGAAAAAAGAAGGGGCGAAGGTGACGAGATATAATGGTAATGGGGGACACATTCTTTATGGGAGGTTGACGTGGAGGGGAGCGGGACAGATGTCGGAGGACGAAGAGGGGCCAAAGGGGACGAGCCCCGTCACGCGGTCAAGTGGAG
>ML786158.1:65844-102953 GCA_009831015.1 Picea engelmannii | reverse complement strand
ATGGAATCGCTTGAGCACCGTTGATATGGGCGCCTTTATCTTGATCGTTTGAGAGATGCGCGCCCGATTTCGAACCCCCCCCCATTAAAGGAAGAATGGAGAGGGGGCTCCGAAATGAAACCTCAGCCACAGATCTAGGCGGGCAGATCTCGGCCGTCCGAAAGTGCCTGCTCATTAAAATGACACGCCCACCCTCTAAACTTTGGAAAAATGGGTTTTCCGATTCTCTTTCTTTGCCCAAGGGGACACTTCTTTCAGGAGAGAACCCCCTACATGATTATGTGCTAACATTAGGCTCCATGGGGGACGACACGCCCCCTGCGGGCTGCCGAGAACTCTTTTGTAGCTTCAGTGCATTGCTGTTGGGCTATGGAGTCATTATTTAAAACTTAAAGATAAAAGAAAAACAATATATATACAACCGTAGATGAGCCATGTGCGGCTCAAGAAAAACATCTTTTCAGGAAATGCCCATTCACAGGGCCATTGAAAACTTCCCGATCCTTCAAATCTCGCAACATGTAGGTATTATTTGAAAATACTTCAGATATTTTGAAGGGCCCGACCCATAGGGCTTCAAATTTGCCGTGTTTTCCCTTGCCTTGTTTAGGATCATCCCATTTCAGCACCAGGTCTCCTATCTGAAACTCTTCCTTCTTGGCCTTTTTGTCGAAAGCCTGCTTGATCTTCTGCTGATGGTCCTGAATTCTGTTCATTACCTGCTCTCTGGCCCGCTGGACCTCTACCAGTTGATGAATTCTTCTGATCAGATCATCAGGCTCTTCTTGATAATCCTAGAAGAAATTTTCTACAAGAATGGCTAGCTGAGAAGGGAAAACATCTTCTGCTCCATAAACCAATTGGAAAGGGGAGATGCCTATAGATCTCTTTGTGGTCACTCGATCGGACCATAGAGCGAATTTCAACTTTGAATCCTAGGCCTTTTTGGTGTCCTCCAATAGTCTTTTGATGATCCTTATCAGGCTTTTGTTGGAGGACTCTGCTAAACCATTGCCCTGGGGATAATATGGGGTGGAGCGAATCAGTTTGATCCTAAATTTCTCACAAAACTTGGCTAATGGCTCAGCCTTGAAAGAGGCTGCATTATCAGTGACAATTTTGTTTGGGTAGCCAAATCTTGTGATGAGGTCTTCCAGGAATCCAATGATTACCTTGTGGGAAGCACTCCTGGTGGGAATAGCTTCTATCCACTTAGTAAAGAAATCCATGGAAGTTAGGATCCATCTGTGCTGCCCACTGGAAGCAGGGTGGATTTCTCCAATAAAGTCTAGGCCCCATTGCTGGAAAGGTCCCGAAACAACTACAGGCTTTAAAGGCAGAGATTTAAGTTGTTGCTTTCCTGAAAATATTTGGCATTTGATGCAGGCTCTGACCTTTCTGTAGACATCAGTGAATAAGGTGGGCCAGTAGTACCCAGCCCTGAGGCTTTTGTAGGATGTGGTCTTCCAGAAATGATGCCCTCCACATAGGCTGCTATGAAATTCAACAATGATCCTGTCAGCCTCTTGTGGGTTCATACATTTCAAAAGCACCCCCAGGGGGTCTTTCCAATATAAAACTTGATTGACAAGGTAGTATCTGACTGCTTTGAGCTTCAAAGCTCTTGCCTTGTTTATTTTCAGGCCATCTGGAGGCCGCAACTCTTGCAGAAAATATATGACATCCTTATAGCAAGGATATCGAGCCAACGAGGATTCTGCTTGAGGGTCCACATCAGACAGCTGATCCTGCTGATTTCCTGAGCATTCATTGATGAAACCTACCCCCAAAGCTTTGTAATTTTCTTCAGCCAACAGCTTGGCTAAACCTTGACCTTTGATTAATTTGGTAGGCCTTATTTCCAAGTCAAACTCAAGGATCTTGGCTATCCACTTACTCCTCCTCTCGTCTATATCAAGCTAAATAAGAATGTCCTTAACAACGGCCGAGGGGACATAGGCAATGATCTTCGACTGCAGGACATAGGTTCTAAAGGCTTTGAGAGCCTTTACTAGGGCATAGGCTTGTTTCTCCATAATGTCATACCTAACCTCGACATCCCTTAGGGATCTGCTAAAATAGGCAATAGGCTGCTCTAGCCTGGCCTCGTTTGTCTGTAATAAAACATCAGCCACTGTGTCAAATGAGGCAAAGGAGAAAATGAGGAAATCCTTTGAGTAATTGGGACTGATAAGCACAAGATCTTCTGTTAAGGCCTTCTTTATCTGCTCAAAGGAATTTCGAGCTTCGGTGGTCCACCTCACTTCATTTTCCTTTCTCAACATGGCTGTTATAAGCTTTACCACCTCAACAAAGTTAGAAACAAACCTCCTTAGAAAATTAATCTTACCAAGGAAAGACTGGACTTCTTTCCTGGATCTTGGGATTGCCAAGGCTTGGATTGCTTCAAATCTGCTAGGATCAATTTTGACTCCTTCTGCTGATACTATGTGGCCCAGTAACCTTCCCTCCTTAATGGAGAACATAGATTTTTTGGGATTCAATGAGAGGCCAAAACTCCTGCATTTCAGAAAAAATTTCCTGAGATGACCACATTGTTCTTTATCAGATTTGGAAAAGACTGTTATGTCGTCCAGATAGATCACCACAAACTTATCCTTTTCCCCAATGAAAGCTATGTCCATGGCTCATTGAAACGTTGCCCCTGCATTCATCAATCCAAAAGGAATTTTAGCATACATGAATGTGCCCCATGGAGTGGTAAATGCCGTCTTTTTCCTGTCCTTAGGCAAAACAGAGATTTGATTGTAGCTAAAGAAGCCATGAATCATGGAAATCCTGGATGCTCCTGTTACCCTTTGCAATATGTGCTCCATATTTGGTAAGGGGTGATTGTCCTTTCGTGAGCTCCTGTTCAGGTTTCTAAAATCTACACAGAGTCTAATTTCTCCACCCTTTTTCCTTACAGGGACCAAGTTGGCCACCCACTCTGAATATCTCAATGGCACGATGATCTGGGCATGTAGCAACTTATTCACTTCTCTCTCCATGATAGGCAACAACATAGGATTGATCTGTCATAGATTTTGCCTAAATGGATTTGCCTCCTTTTTCAACAGGATTTTATGCTCAATGACATAAGTGTCATAAGTTTTGAGATCTTCATAGGTCTAGGTGAAAACATCAGCAAACTCCCTCAATAGTTCAACGTATTCAACCCTCTGCTCCTTTGTCAGAATTCTTGACAATATGACAAACTTGGGTTCATTCTCGGTGCCAATGTTGTACTGAGTTGTATCGGCCTCATCCTCTGAGATTTTCCATTTCAATGCCACATCATTCCTATCAAAAATCCTTTCCAAAGGAACCATTCCTCTTGGAATATGATTGCTGGGCAGCTGCACAATGTCACGCTCTGCAATCTTACTCAGAAAATTACCACCATCAAGCCGTTCTTCAGAAACAGAGTCTTGGTCAATATGTATCTCTGAAAATTCATCAACAATATCCAAGAATATTTTGATCCCAAGATCATCCTCGAACACCTTCCAATGTTTGACATTTTCAGGTATGGAGGGCCTGTATTTTACTTCTACATCATATCTGAATTTGGGTGGCAAGGGCACTTTGAAATTGCTTGCTGATGTAGCCAAGGAATCTGCCACTGTTTTCTTCTCTCTTGGAACGAAGGAAATATTAAATGCTGAGAAGAAACTATCGATTAGGTCCCATACCTCATTTCTGTAACTCCTGAGTCGAGGATGTTTGGCCTGATAAGCGCTTCTGATCTGTTGGACTATCAATTCTGCATCCCTTAATACTGCTACCTCCTGAATTCCCATTTCCTTTGCAGCTCTTAATCCTAGAACAAGAGCTTCATATTATGCCACATTGTTGGTTGTTTCAAATTCTAGCTTGTATGACAGAGATATGGTTTCTTGAGTAGGTGACACAAAAAATACTCTAGCACCATCACCTTCCCTGGAAGAGGCTCCATCAAAAAACATTTTCCAGACGGAGGTGATGGCGGAAGAAAATTCACGAGAAGTGGTGGGCTTCTTTCTGAGTTTTAGAAGAGGCTCGGGGGCATTAGTGAGTTGCAGCAGACTGGAACCTAAATCAGTATCAAGGGAGAAGATAGGATGGTTGGTAGGATTGGCTTCATCACTGATTATATAGGCCAACTGGGCTTCTCTGTATAGTCTCCTATGTTCTCCTCTGAACACATGAATAGTAGCATAGGTTAGGTCCATTTGTAGAGTCCCCCCCAGTCTCTTTATCCAAGATCTTGATAACAACATACCAAACTTGGGGGGAACATTGACCACTACAATGTCCATGACCACACTTTTCATGGGCAATTGAAACAAGGTCATGAACAGGTCTTTGATGACTCCTAGGCATTGAACTTTCCTAGAGTCAAAGGAATAGAGGTCATGATAGGCTCTGGTGAATTCTAGTCGTAATTCTTCCATGACAGTTTTGGGCATGAGGTTGTGGGAAGCTCCTGAATCCATCAAACAATTGTGCAGTACCTTGTCATGTATGTTCAAGGATGTGTAGAAGGGAGGGGATGAATCATTCATGTCTTCTACCATAGGACCTAGAATGACTGCAAGATTTTCATCTTGCAAATTGATGGAGTCTGTGGGAAGGCATGAAGCTTCAGACTGTAATAGCTCAAAGAGGTGTTTTTTGAATGATTCATGTTTGATTAGTTCAGAGAGGGGCACAGGGATTCTAATTTTATGAATTTCATGCTCAAAGTTAAAAGAAGATGTATGCTTTTGGATTTCTCTTACTTCAGGAACATGACTTTGGACCATTTGAGAGAGGGGTTGGGCCTTCTTACCTTCATTGCTGTCTGTTGCTTCATTAACATGTTTATCTGTTCTAGGGGGCTGTTCAGGAACATCAGGCGCTCCTAGCTTTTTCTTGGATCTCAGGTTATACCTGTTTTGGCTGCTGTTAGCCTTGTCTCCCTTGCTAAGTTCATTTAGCTGACTGTCCATGAGAGATTCCTCGTATGTTGATTGAGTGAGATGAGGGAACGAAGGAATTTCTCCAAAGAAGTGGATTTCGGGATCAAGCCTGTTTTTTTCCCCTTCTTCCTCATCAACCACAAAATTATTTTGAAGAGGGGCCTGAATTTTCTAGTCTTATCTATCTCTTCCTCTCTGGTCTCTTTGCATAGTCAGGGGAGAAATATTGTTTGGCCTCCTGAAGCTTCCTTTGTTTTCGACATTTTGAGGATTTCTATATGCCTGCTTTCCCTCCACCTTAATTTTCTCCATCTCTGCAGACAAAGACTTCACTATCTTGGTCAATTCATCCACTTGAGGGTGAGGCACAGAGGTTCCAGAAGTTGAGGCTTCGGATCTTCCCTCTCTCCTGTCTGCATCAGTCTTATTCCTCAGTCTGTCAACTTCCAATACATTAGATTCCACCTCTATGGCCACATCTTGCATTTGAGCTAGGGAAGTAGATCTTCTTTCTCTCAACAAAAGATAGAAGTCAGGGTCGAATGCACTAGCATAAGAAATTTTGGCAGAGGCCACTGTGGGCTTTATCTCAGTAGGGATATTATTATACATCTTATTGAATCTTTTGGAGAAATCTGAGACAGACTCTCCTCCCATTTTCTTCAAAGACCTAAATTCTGTCATGTAATACATGAAATCCTTCTTATCTCCCCACTGCCTCAGGAAAGCACTATCTAGAGCTTCAATCCCAGCAATAGATCTGGGGGCCAATCTCCTAAACCACTTCCTCACCTTGCCATCCAGGCTTTGGACGAAGACTCTCATCCAGACATCTTCATTTTCAATGTCCGGGTTGTCTGCATAACTGTAGAAAGTAGCCAGGTGCTCTTCCGCAGTTATTTCCTCTTCCCCAGTGAACTTGGGCATATATTTCAGGTAATCTCCAGCAGGGAGAGGATTCACAGGTTGAGTTAGGATTAAGGGAGCATATCTGGCAGCTACTATGGCATCCATTCTATTTAGAGGGGGATTAACACCAGCCATAGGAACAACAGATGTGGGGAAACTAGGAGGAGATGAGGTTTGAAGTGGAAAGACAGGAGATGAGCTTATAGAATGGGACGGGAACTGCAACAAATCTGGAGAGCAGGCTTGCAGGCTCAAGGCACACAAATTTCCCTTCCCTCAACAATAGTAATAACAGGAGGAGGGGTAGTAAAACCCAGGGTAGGAGAATGTTCAGAGGCATTGGGTCTGAACCAGGGTACCACCTCGGGGGAGAGGGGAGTGACAAGAGTTTCTCCTACTAATTCAAGACCAGGAGGAGAAAATCTAGCAAGAACACTCCCAAAATTTAAACTACGAGAAACTCCGACAGACGATAATAAAACAGGATGAAATGAAGGGGTTTGAGTTTCTACAAAATCTTGAAAATCACCAGAAATACCTGTTTTAGTAGTAGAAGTACCGCCTTAAGAGGACTTTCCCTTTCTGATGATCTTCTCTGGGTCAACTTCAGGTGGTACTAACGACAGCTGAGGAGTAGACCTTGTGTGTCTGCCTCTAGAAGCCATGACTGAAACAATGGAGTTGCTTATGGGTTGGAACCAGTGGGGTCGCCCAGTGGAGTCGCCAGGTGCATAATAGCAATCTGATAGTTCTGATATTTGATGCACCTTCAGAATCAGTTAATCATTGTCGTTCAATCCCGGGGAAAATATTCAACTTCGTCCCCGACAACGGCACCAGAAATGTTAGCGTTAGAAGACACTCCTAGATTGCGACAGGAGCAGAGCCCAATGCCCATCAGTTTATGTCATGAATAAATTTAATGGGTGATCAAATGGGTAGAGACACAGGAAGGTATCACTCTAACTCAGGGACCAGGCCTGGTATGTAAAGAACAAAGGAGGTCTTGATCTAACTTCTGTCAGTGAGTTGATTGCAAAATGAGTAGGTGGAAGACTTGGTGAGATGAGTGAGCAAGACTGCCTCGGGCATCAGGCCTTTCAGTAGCTTGAGGAAGAAAAATCAGAATACAAGATCCTCTTGGTTCTGAGTTTCAGGGAACTGAAAGGTGACTTGACTGGATCCTCCAATTCCAAATCATTCAGCGTTGAGAAAATACAAGAACTGATTAGAGACAATGAAACTATTACAGTGATCCAACCTACATCATCCTATAACAACGCAACTCGACTGGATCCTCCAATTCTGAGCCATTCTAACACAGCATAAACAAAGAGATGGAAATAAGCTGACATTCATAAGGCAAAAAGTCTCAGGTTCCAATACATAACCAGAGCAACCGGTGCTTCGTTAAAACTTGACAATCGGGAGCCTAGCTCAACCATCGATAGATTACAAAAATGGCGAAAACGCCTACATATACTCAAACTAAAAAAATCAACAACGAAAACGAGACACTGGATTAAAAACATTGCGTCTGCATGTCTTCTGGCAGTCTGTGCATGCAGACTCTGGACGATCGTGCACTTATGATAGACGCAATCAAACTCTTGACTTTCCTGCAGATGAATTGACCTGCTTTTAATCCTTTGTCGGACTTTCCATTTATGGTGGAGACAATGTCTAACCACCTCCAACAACTTCAATAATTTCTTTCTTGGGATCAGGAACAATCCGGGTCAACTGTGGCCTCTGGGACATGGAGGTCTTCTCATGGTGCCACTTGGATCAACTGAACGGTCTAATGGATAGGTCGTGGAGGATCTGGCATGCTTGACGTGGAACAGGGAAAGGGAGTGATCACGAAAACAATAGGGGTGAGACACATGGCAAGAAGAAGGGGTGAAGGTGACGGGATATAATGGTAATGGGGGACACATTCTTTATGGGAGGCTGACGTGGAGGGGAGCGGGATAGATGTCGAAGGACAAAGAGGGGCCAAAGGGGATGGGCCCCATCACGCGGTCAAGTGGAGAGCAGATGGCAGGGGAGGAAGCGGTAGAGAAGGCGACACGACATGAAGGGGGCCCCATGCGAGTACCACACCATTCTGGACCCCCCCCCCCCTCTATTAAAGGCATAATGGTAGGGGGGTTCGGAATCGCTTGAGTGCCATTGATATGGGCGCCTCGATCTTGACTGTTTGAGAGATGCACGCCCGATTCCGAACCCCCCCCATTAAAGGCAGAATGGAAAGGGGGCTCCGGAATGAAACCTCAGCCGTAGATCTAGGCGGGCAGATCTCGGCCGTCCGAAACTGCCTGCTCATTAAAATGACGCACCCACCCTCTAAAATTTGGAAAAATGGGTTTTCTGAATCTCTTTCTTTTCCCAAGGGGACGCTTCTTTTAGGAGAGCACCCTCTACATGATTATGTGCTAACATAAGAGATGTTTAAGGATGGGGAATTATGCATCAAATTTCCCAACAAGCAATGACCAGTCGCCAAAGTTTAAGAATACATAAAATTCAAATTCTCAACCATCAGATCAATATGTAGAGGATCAATATTACCAGGATGATCAATATGAAGATGTTTTTACAACAATTCAACAAGAATATTCTGTAGCATCATTTATTTCCCAAAATCTTCTAAGGGATTCATTTGAAAATGATTGGATATTGGACACAAGAGCTACTCAACATATGACTTGTCACAAAGAATATTTTTGGAATTATCAATATGTTCAAATAAATCCCATCTATTTGGCTGATGATACAACTCATATATCTCAAGGAAAAGGTTCAGTGAAATTATTTCTCCCTGGAATTGGTGAAAAATGGATTTCAAATGTTTGGTATGCACCAACTTTTAAGAAAAAATTGTTATCCTTAGTCACAATCCGACAAGATGGACATTAAAGCATCATGCAAGATGGTTTGGTCAAGATTAAGTCAGAGAAGGATAACTTGAAAACAATATTGATAGGATATGAAGATGGGAAATTACTAAGAATGAAGGGAAAAGTTATCTCAAGAAAGAATGATTTTGCAGCATCAATGAATTCCAAAATGTCTTCATTTAGATTATGGCATTTTTGATTTCGTCACTTAAACTTTGATAGTCTCTTGAAAATCAAGTCCCAATATTTGGTAAAGGGTTTTCCAACTTTCAAGAGAGAAAATTCTAAGTGTGAAGCTTGTATCTTTGGCAAGCAAAAGTGAAAAGCTTTTCCAACCAGCTCATGGCAAGCAACAAAGTATTTGCAGTTGATTCACAATGATATATGTGGTCCAATGGAATCTTCTTTTGGTGGATGTCGATACTTTATATTGTTCATTGATGACTACACTATAATGGCATGGGTATACATTTCAAATGCAAAGTCTGAAGCTTTTGAAACGTTTGCAAATTTTCAACACATGGTTGAAAATGCAACTAGAGATAAGGTTTCGACTTTGAGAACATATAATAGAGGAGAATTCACTTCAACTGAATTCAATGATTATTGTCGAGACAATGGAATTAAGAGGAAACTAACAAATTCCTATACTCCACATCAGAATGGTGTTACTGAAAGGATGAACAAAACTCTCATGGGCATGGAAAGATCTATGATGCAGTTTAAAGGGTTGAGCACAAAATATTGGACTGAAGCAATCCATACTGCAATTTATCTCAAAAATCGATTACCTCATCAGCTTTAGATGGAAAAACTCCTTATGAATCTTGGTACAGTTTTAAACCCAAAGTAAATAATATTAGGGTTTTTGGCTCAACATCTTATGCATTAGTTCCTAAGGAAAAGAGGACTAAATTATAAAATTGAAGTATGAAGTGTATCTTCATTGGATACTCTGATGAAAAGAAAGGGTATAGGATTCTTTCAGATGGAAAATTCATTGTCAGTAGAGATGTAATTTTTGATGAAAATGAAAGTAAAAGTTTTGATGATTAATTTAGACATGATGGTAGATTTCCTTGTTGCAAAATTGCAAGTTAACAATCACACCACCACGTTGAATAATCCTTAAAACACCAAAAGAGAGACACAAGGCACCAGAAAGAAAGAGTACAATTCCTAGATCCTACAAATTCCCACAAATACCCAAAAGGAAAACCTCCTCTGATACTAATATGATCTGTAAATTGCCATGGATATTCCACTAGAACAGTTTGTTATGCATGAAATAGATAAAATGTGAAAAATAGAGAACAATAAAATACATTCACACCATCCAAAAAAAAACACAAGATATTACCCGGGAAACTCAATATGGGAGAAAACCCAACTAGAAGGTGAAGCTACTCTACTTTCTTTTCTCTGGTATATAAATGATGCAAGTACAAAGAAAGAGGCATTCTTTGTGGAGTTTCCTTCGATCTGTGGCCTATTTGGCTACTACAAAATCTCTCCTCCTATGTTATGCTCACAAAATACCACTCTCAAATGTTTTTCTAAGCTATGGAACAAGATACAATGCAAAATAATGGAACCCCTTCTCCTCCTAATAGCTCGATATTTAACATAGCTTCATAGCCATATGAGGGTAGGTTTTTGACTTCCTCAACCCTTAATTGTGATAGGGCTTTGGACCTTATAGAATATTCTTTAAATTACATATGTGGCTAGCCCTATATGCATTAGTAACAAGAGGACATGGCATCCTCTCATACCATGGTGGTCAACACGGTATGTCAACTTGTGGGAGGCATACATTTTGCATATGAGTTCCGATTGACGCGGTTTTTGAACCATTGGAAATTTATCGATGTGTGGAATAGAATCATAGGGTCCAAACTTTGTTGATAATTTTTTCAACCCCCAAATTGTTTTTTGATGCCACAAAATGGCCCTGGAAGGTTCCGGAGCCCAATTTTCCAAACTGGGACCTACCACTAAAATGGCTCTACAAGCTAATTCCTCCATTTTTTTCCACTCTGAAAGGATTGAGATAGATGAAAAAAATCATAATGATTCAATCCATACATACCTTCCCATTTAGGGAGGCTTTTGGTCCCCCAAATCTTTACTGAATGAGGTGAGAAAATTTTTCCTCTACCTTCTCCCTGGAGTACCACTTTTCTTTTCTTGGAAGTTGTCCTTTCAACCCAATCTTCCAAAGGTCATGTTACCCCTGTCTTGTAGCTCTAGAAAAATTCTACAAAACTGTGTCCTTTGCCAACTCTATTTGAGCGTATGGTGCTAAGTTCTCTATGGAAGGTAGGGCCCGCTCCTCCTCCTGATTCAACATGAAAGGATCATAGAGTTTGATATTCTCCACATTCACTACTGAGTAAATGCGCATGTATGGGGTAAGACTGAGTCTGTAGGAATTATTTCCCACCTTTTCTAATACCTAAAAAGGACCATACCACAAAGCCTTGATATTCTTACCATAAACTTGTAGCCTTTACTTATTCAACTGTAAGCATACTCTGTCTCCCACTCTAAATGTTCTCTCTATTTTGTGTTAGTCATGTCTAGCCTTGTGTTTTTCCTGTGACTTCTTCAATGTATCTTGTACTTGCAAATGTATCTTCCCGATCTTCTAAAAAAAATTATGTTTTTAATGCATCTCCTGTGAGGTCCTCCCTCACTCTTTCTTGCTGTCCATATATAACATCTAAGGGTGAAGGTGGAAAATATCCAAAGAAATTTTCAAAAAGTGATTTGCCAGTAGAAGTGTGGACTACTCTATTATAAGAGTGTTGTATATAGATCATATTTTCATCCCAGGTCTTAAGGTGATTCTAATTGTAAGCCCTCAAAAGATGCACCAAAGTCCTATTGGCTACTTTTGTTTTCCTATATGTCCATCGATGGAATGTTGTAGACCTCTTCAACTTAGTGTCCATATTCTCCCACAATGTAGTCCAAAATGCACTGAGAAATATGGTATCCTTATCTAAGATGATGCTCCTTGGTATCCCATAGTGCACCCAGACCTGTTCAAAGAACTTGTTTGTTGCTTCTTATTCATTGATGATCTTTTTAGAAGGAGTGAGAATGCACATTTTGCTAAACATGTCAACTACCACAAAAAGATAGTCATGTTGCTTCCTACTTGTTGGTAAACCTCCCATAAAATCAAATAAGTTGATAGGGAAGAATTCTTTAGCATGAATTTAAGTTGAATGGTATCTAGCTTGGATGGTGGTTTTCCTATTGAGTGTAGTGTATTAGCATGAACTTTAAATATAAGAGATGGGTTTTGGGGAGGATGCATTCTTGCCTAAATAACTAAATATATGTTTTCAACCTCTTATTTTATGTCGTTCCCTTCACAATTACCTTATGATTCTTCACATCATCTTCTATTACACCATTCACAATGGCCTTATGATTCCTCACATAGGGTTCTATAGACTACACCATTGTCAATGATCAGTTAAAACTCCTTGGAAGAATGACATTGTAATTGTGTACAAATCTAACAACAATTTCATAGCATGTAGGTTTTTTATTGAATACAATATCGTGACGCTATGATGGCGCTAATGGGACACTATATAATTATGAACAAGATTCCACCTAGATGCAACATGACTCAAACATGACACACTCAACATACAATAAATTGTAGTGATGCACACACAACAAAATAATGGTGTAGTGACAATGCAACTCAATGCATACTCAACATGGGAATGACAAGAAAACATAACAAAATTCTTGAATCTATTAAGCATTGTAATAAAAATGCAAAAAAGACACAAACATAACACAAAATCTTGTCACAAATACCCAATGTGCATAGCAAAAAAACCTTAACCAAGGGAGAATGAGCTATAATGATGCAAATAATTGAAGCTACAACCCTGTATTATAGTGGTGTTGGTATGCCTCTTATTGTCCTCTAGTATCCATTTTCATTAGTGCAATCAAAGGTCTTTAATCATAGAGGGGCTTCCACAACCCAACATATGAGATATCATTTTCAAGATTATTTACATAGAGTAAGTCATTAATCTATGATACATGTCCATGAGTATTAGTCACAACTGACCAATTTCTCATGATTTTGAATATTCAACTTAACATTCATTGCATAGGGTGATGCTCACAAGGGTGAAGGAGTGGAATTGAAACTAGATAAACAAATCACATAGCATCAATCATCACCTTTGGGGCTTGCACCTGGTAACTAGGAATTCCCAAGAGGTCACCCAACCCAAGAATCCTTTGGTTCAATCATGCTTAACTATGGATTTCCCCCCATAATCAAGCCCACTTATCTTGCTACCCCACAATCAAAGGTCTTCTTGTGGAAACCAAACTTAACTCTCCACCATTTCACTGACCTTTCTCTTGGTTCCATGTCTAAATGTACTAGCCATGACTCATTATGCTTATAATTTTTAAGAGAACATTTTTCAACAACTTTAGGAGTAACATAACTATGGTTAGATCTCAGGTCAATTAAAATTGTACATGGATTGCTTAGAAATATTTCCTTTAATTTCAACCACAATTGATTGGGGATCTACTTGGTGGCCTCTCATTGCAACATAGAACCTATGAATAGTCCATGCTACATCATTAGCAATTGTAGCCTCTTGAATATTGTGAACATTTCTAGTGTTTTGCTTTTGATGTGGGAAATTCTTGAGTAAATTGTAAATGGATTCTTGATTTTTAAAATGAAGAGTCTTAAACCCTTTATTTCCGTGTCTAAGCTTCTTCTCTTCTTTTCCTTCCATGGCTTGTGGAGTTCTGGCTTGTTTTTGTTCTTTTCATAGCAATGCTAAGTTTTTTTGTATTGCTTCATCTAGAGTTTGAGGTTCATCAAACTCAATTATATCTATGTCGGATTAAGGTAGAAAACTTAAAAGATGTTATATCCTTACCTTTTCATCCTTTATATACTTGATATACATCAATAACTATGATAATTTATTCACATAATTATCCATGGTTATTTGTCCCAACTTTATCTCATGGAATTCCTTGATTTTACCATTGTAGCATTTGTCATAGAGATACTTCTTCTGAAAGTGATACTTGAACCACTTCCAAACAATCTTTCTCTAATTAATTTTCTTAACTTATCTAGGATTCTCCCACCAAATTAATGCTCTATCATTTAAATTGAATAAGTCCACTCTTGCCTTCATGTTTCTAGAGTAATCGTTGACTTGGAAATACTTCCTCATCCCAAGGGGCCAATCCTCAATTTCTTATCTAGATGTAACTTCACCATCAAATGTAAGTTCTTTTTCCTTTCAAAAATCTCCATGCGAGTTATCTCTAAAAAGTCTCTTTCTCCTATGCCTTCTAGGAGAAGATTTTGGGCTACTAATGTTAGATAATCCAAAATACAAATATCATAGTTTAAAAATTTAGGATAAAATAATTATTAATTTAGAATAATAAATTAATAATCTAGAATATTTGATTAATAAATGGAGACATTTATAAATAGAATATTGTTGTGAAATATATGACTCTAGAAAGGTGTCGTATCTTAGGCTCTAAATTAGGAGTATAGTTAAAAGATTGTTAAAATAACATTTATTGTAAATGGACACTTGTTTATTTAATAAGTGATCCATAACTAGATTTTGTTAGGACATTTAGCTTATATATAGCTCATTGCAAGAGTGTTGGAGTGTTCGGGTGTAAACTCTTGGAAATTCTCAAATGTAATTTCTTTTCCTATTTAATAAAAGTGCCTGTCTGAGGACACTTTTGCCATTATTATGGTATTAGAGCTCCAATAATGCAACTGATGTGAGGAGGAGATTTGTTGATGTGAGAAGGAGATTCCATCTCTATAGGACAAGGAAAAAACGTCGGTGACTCAGTCAATTAAATTGGTCAGTTAATTGTTCATTTAAAAAAAAAAAAGGGAAATAATTTTTTTTTATCATTCTTTATTGTCTCTGAAATTTAATTGTTGGATCAATGGGAGAATCCCGATTTCAAATCTCCACCAAATTATTAGAGCTATCTTGGTTCATAAGTATGAACTGAAACCACGACTCTCTTTTACATGTGCAAATTGTTTTCCACATATCACAATTAATTAATCATACAGTTATTAAGCAGTCGATCTCCGAGGAAATATATAAAGTCACACCACACAAATTTACAGGTGTTATGTGAACTGTATCATCTTCTGTGGACGCTGTTTTTATATTTTATTTCATGAGGAATACTGGGTATCAATAGGCGACCATGAGGAGGGCTTGGTTTAGTACTCTTCCAATGATAGCTGTTGTGGATATGCAGTACATCATACCACCTCAGTATCCTTCTATTATGGGTATGATTGTATGGACAATTATGGGATTAGCAGTCTTATCAACGATTGTTTTCTCTGTATTGTGATGCTAGGAGCGATTTCTCCCACTGTCGTTGCCAACAATAACGACCTGCAAATAGTTGAAATGTATCTATGCTCGGCTGAACTAAGTTTCCATGTAACATTCCAATTTTAGTTCAAGATTTTTGGTATGCAATCTATTGAGGCTTGAATTAAAGTTTACTGAACTGAATAAAACCAATAAAACCAGACTAGAACAAATCAACCTGCTTTTCTCCGATTCCAACTGGCATGAAATTCTTCTGCCATTATTGAGATGAGATGTGGGTGTAGAAGTCCTAAGTATGGGAATTCTATTGGAAGGTTGAAAATTTATAAATGAGGAGATTTTAAGGTCATATACAAATGATCCCTTGGGTGTACTACAGGTGAATTAATTCCATCTACATTTGAAAGGCATGCTAGACGTGAAAATGCAAGAAAATGGAATATCTAGATCAGATTTCATAATTGAAGAGAGGAAATGGGTACATTAAAATTCTTCTCCAACCATCATATTGCTAACCATGTTGTGCACTTGTACTTCAGAAAGATCAGATATAGTTTCTAGCTGAGACTGCGATAGCATGGGATTGCCTTCGTGATTAAAAATATGAAAATTTTATTAGTTTGATCTTTATGCAGTGATTTTTTTTTTTTTGGGTAACAATTTTTTTTGTAACTCAAAGTAATTTTACTTTGAGGGGGGAGGGCGGTGATATTTTTTTACCAAAATTTGCAAGAGCATTGTAAGGAGTAAAATTTTGAAAGTTACTTGGAATTTGACTAGAGCCAAGTGCAAAGATCAGTCATTTTTCTCCTTCTTTAACGACTATACGAGGGTCAAGGCCAAGCCCCAATAGATTTATTTTTTTCTTGATGCATGTGGTGTGTTACTCATCTTGATATCTTTTTCTTGATTCTTTTTGGTGCGAAGATTCAACACTACAATGTCAAAGTTAATTAATTTGTTCTTTGACTCCGATAAACTTGAAGGCACAAAATCATACAAGACATGGAAACGTCTCATTGAAAGCACTCTCATTTATAATGAAATTTGGCATGATATATGTAATGAAGATACTAAGCCAAATAAATCTACAGATCTAGCCACACTAGAAAAATGGGAAATTAAAAATTCCAAAGCATTAACACTCATCAAATCTTCAGTTAATGATGAGATGTATGTCCACATTGAAAATACTACTGATGCATGGTCTGCTTTGAAAATTTTTAAGGATCTATTTGATACTTAGCTTGAATCAAAGAAAGTTGATCTTCAATTAAAGTTGCTCCAACAGAAATTGAATGAAGGAGGTGATGTACATGAATATATTTCCAGACTTAAGAACATTAAGAAGGAAATAATAAATGCTACTTTTCAAGCAGTAGATGATAGTTTCATGACCACAATTTTAATTGCTAGATTGCCTTCTTTCTATACACACTTTTTCGAAACTTTATAAGTAACTGGAAAGTTAGACAAGCTAACGTTTGATGATCTAAGTGAAATGTTATCTCAACACGACAAAACTTTTGGAAAGAAAAAGCAAGTTGGGGAATATGTTTTTTTCATAGAGGCCAACACAAGTAAATCCTCAACTGACGGTTCTAGAAGCAGAGGAAGATGACATTTTGTACAAGGTCGTGGTTGAAGCCAAAGTAGAGAAAACAATTTTTCAGACAGGAACAATTTTCAAGGCAGAGGAACAGTCAAAGAAGAGGCTATTTTCAAGGCAGAGGAAACAATCAAGGCAGAGGGTATTTTCAAGGCAGAGGAAATAGTCAAGGCAGAGGTTATTTTCAAGGCAATAGTCAAGGAAGAGGAAAAACTCAAAATAGAGGTCAAAACAAAGGAAAATGACATAATCCAGGCTGTGGAAGAGATTTAAGTAAAATTGTTTGTAGAAGATGTAACAAAGTTGGTCATTATGTAGAAGATTGTCGAACTTCCATTGATAAAATTTCCAAGTTTCATCAAAACACAAAACAGTTTGCAAATGATCGAGATGGTGATGGTTCAGAATATGTCTTTACCTCTTCTTCAACATTGAATATTTCCACTTATCTTCAAAGTGATTATGAAGATGCTTGGATTTTAGATTCGGGAGCATCTCAACACATGGCTTTCAGACGTGACTTCTTTTGGAATTTTCAAGAATGCCATCTTAATTTCGTCTTTCTTGCAGATAATACCAAACATACACCTTATGTAAAAGGTGTAGTTAAATTTTATTTACCTGACATTGGAGAAAGAATGATTTCAAATGTATGGTATGTACCAACCTTTAAAAAGAATTTGTTGTCTTTAGTCACGATTCGACAAGCAGGACATCACATGATTATGGAAGATGGCTTAGTTAAGATGGTGATCAGGTGATGTACATGAATATATTTCTAGACTTAAGAACATTAAGAAGGAAATAATAAATGTTGGTTTTCAAGCAGTGGATGATAGTTTCATGACCACAATTTTAATTGTTGGATTGCCTGCTTCCTATACACACTTTCTGGAAACTTTACAAGTAACTGAAAAGTTAGACAAGATAACGTTTGATGATCTAAGTGAAATGTTATCTCAACACGACAAAAATTTTGGAAAGAAAAATAAAGTTAGGGAAGATGCTTTTTTCATAGAGGCCATCACAAGTAAATCCTCAACTGACAGTTCTAGAAGCAGAGGAAGAGGACATTTTGTGCAAGGTCGTGGTCAAAGCCAAAGTAGAGAAAAACAATTTTTTAGACAGGAGAAATTTTCAAGGCAGAGGAAACAGTCAAAGAAGAGGCCATTTTCAAGGTAGAGGAAACAATCAAGGCAGAGGGTATTTTCAAGGAAGAGGAAATAGTCAAGGCATAGACTATTTTCAAGGCAATAGTCAAGGTAGAGGAAAAACTCAAATTAGAGGTCAAAACAAAGGCAAAGGACAAAATCTAGGAAGAGGAAGAGATTTAAGTCAAATTATTTGTAGAAGATGTAACAAAGTTGGTCATTATGCAGAAGATTGTCGAACTTCCATTGATAAAATTTCCAAGTTTCATCAAAACACAACACAGTTTGCAAATGATTGAGATGGTGATGGTTCATAATATGTCTTTACCTCTTCTTCAACATTATATATTTCCACCTATATTCAAAGTGATTATGAAGATGCTTGGATTTTAGATTCAGGAGCATCTCAACACATGACTTTTAGACGTGACTTCTTTTGGAATTTTCAAGAATGCCATCTTAATTCCGTCTTTCTTGCAGATAATACCAAACATACACCTTATGAAAAAGGTGTAGTTAAAGTTTATTTACCTGACATTGGAGAAAGAATGATTTCAAATGTATGGTATGTACCAACCTTTAAAAAGAATTTGTTGTCTTTAGTCACGGTTCGACAAGCAGGACATAAGGTGATTATGGAAGATGGCTTAGTTAAGATTAATTCAGTCAAACATAGTATGAAAACAATGATGACAGGTTATGAAGATGGAAAACTATTAAGGATGAAAGGGACAATTATTCCAAGGCATTCTGACTTTGCAGGAGCAATAAGTACAAGTATTTCACCTATAAGATTGTGGCATGTAAGATATGAACATCTCAACTTTGAAAGTCGAGATCTCAATTGCAAAAACAAGGAATGGTTAAGGGACTTCCAAATTTCAAAAAGGAAAATACAAAATGTGAAGCTTGCATTTATGGAAAACAAAGTCGAGAGAGTTTTCCAACAACTTCATGGCGTGCAAATAGGCGGTTGCAACTAGTTCACAGTGATGTTTATGGACCACTACAAACTTCTTTAGGTGGTTGCAAATATTTTTTACTCTTTATTGATGATTTCAGTAGAATGAATTGGGTTTACTTCTTGAAGCAAAAGTCAGAAGCATTTGAAAAGTTTAATATTTTTCGTCAACTTGTTTAAAACAGATTTAAAGAAAAGATAGGCACTCTCAGGACAGATAATGGAGGGGAATTCACTTGTAATGAATTCAAAACTTATTTCATAGACAATGGGATAAGAAGACATCTTACAAATGTATACACTCCTCAACAAAATGGAGTCGTAGAAAGAATGAATCACACCTTGTTAGGAATGGAAATATCCATGTTAACCTTTAAAAAGTTAAGTCCTACATTTTGGGCAGAAGCAATCCATACAACTATATAATTAAGGAACATATCTCCAACTAATTCTTTGGACGAAATCACACCTTATGAAGCATGGTTTGGTTTCAAACCTTGAGTTAAACATCTCAGAGTTTTTGGATTAGTATGTTATGCCTTAGTTCCGAAAGAAAAATGAACTAAGCTTGACTTAAGAAGCTTGAAATGCACAATGATTGGGTTTTCTGATGAGAAGAAAGGGTACCGACTTTTGTCCAATGGAAAATTTATTGTGAACAGGGATGTAGTTTTTGATGAAATTGAAAGTAAGAGTGCTGAAGAAATAGAAAGACTTCTTCAAAAGTTAGAAACTAAAGGAAATCAAAGAAAAGGAAAAATGCTAAGTCAACCAAATTCACAAAATTGGTATGAACTTGATTTTCCTTCATCTGAAGATGATACATCCAGTCCATTTACTTCAACAACACCATCTGGGTATTCCATCAGTTCATCAAAATCTCCTAGTAGCGGAAGTTCATCTGACAATGATTCCCCACCTCCAGAATCTTTAACTGATCGAGGAACATTAGTTTACATTAATCCAATTTACAATAATGGTAATTCAGATCCCCCCAAAAGTGAACATCAACTACCAAAATGGGTAGTTCAACTTTTGAAAGATGTAAGGCCCGATGAGCAGAATAAAACAGGAACAAGGGGGCACACAAAATTGAAGAAAAATTTTCCTTGATAGCAAATGATTTTACTGAACCTTCCACATACAAAGAAGCAGTAAAACATAAATAATGGCAACATGCTATGATTGAATAGTATCAAGCAGTAATTGATAACAACAATTGGAAACTTGTTGATTGTCCTACAAGTGTTAAACCCATCGGATGCAAATGGGTTTACAGAATTAAATACAACCAACATGGAGAAATTGACAAGTATAAAGCAAGACTTGTGGCTAAAGGTTTTACGCAACAGGAAGGCATTGATTATGAAGGAAATTTTGCTCCTACATCTAAATGGAATACCATTCGATTAACACTTTCATTGGCCGCTCATAAAGGTTGGAAAGTTCATCAAATGGATGTAAAAAGTGCTTTTCTCAACGAAGACTTACAGGAAGATGTATATATGAAACAACCACCCAGTTTTGAAATTGAAGGGAAGGAACATAAAGTCTGCAAATTAATTAAGGCTTTATATGGGTTAAAGCAAGCTCCCCAAGCTTGGTATACCAAAATGGATGAATACCTTAGGAAAGTTAGTTTTCAACGAAGTGAATTTGATGATATTTTGTATATCCGTCAACAGGGTCCATATCTGGTGATTCTTGTTATGTATCTAGATGATTTGATCATTACTGGAAATAATGATGATCATATTGCACAGGTGAAAAATGATTTACATGCAGGTTTTAAGATGACAGATTTGGGACTACTTCACTACTATCTTGGAATTGAAGTATTCCAACGTCCACATCATATTTTCATTTCTAAGAGAAAGTATGCAGCAAAAATTATTCAGCAATTTGGAATGTAGGATTGCAAACCATCTCTTACCTCTATGGAGCAACACTTGAAACTTTCAAAATTTGAAGGGAGGAAATGGTAGACAACACTACTTATAGACAATTGATTGGCAGCTTGATTTATTTGACAAACACTCAACCATATCTATCTTATGCATTCAATATTATTTCACGCTTTATGCAACAACCAAGGGAAAACCATTGGAATGCAACCAAAAGAGTTCTTCGATATATCCAAGAAACAAAATATATTAGTCTTCTTTACAAAAAGACTAAAAATTTTGTACTTGGTGGATTTTCAGATGCCGACTTTGCTGGAAGTATTGATGATCGAGCATCAACATCAGGTTATGTAATGAACATGGGTTCAAAAATAGTGTCTTGGAGTTGTAAGAAACAAGCTACAGTGGCCACTTCTTCAGTAGAAGCATAATACATCTCAGCATGGGAAGCAACATGTGAAATTGTTTGGTTACACAGAGTTTTGCAGGACTTGGGCATTTCTCAAGCAGAAGCTAAATCATTATTCATTGACAACCAGTTAGCCATTAAGCTTGCCAATAATTCAGGTTTTCATTCAAATACAAAGCAAGTGAACACCAAGTATCATCATATCAGATCACTTATTACAAAGGATGTCATTAAGCCAATTTATCGTCCTTCAGAAGATCAGATCTCCGACATTTTCATGAAACCTCTTGGCACAATAAAATTTACTAAGTTCATGGATGAACTTGGTATTTGTTGTAATGTATCTTTAGAGCATAGGGGGGAATGTTAGATAATCCAAAATACAAATATCATAGTTTAAAAAGTTAGAATAAAATAATTATTAATTTAGAATAATAAATTAATAATCTAGAATATTTGATTAATAAATGGAGACATTTAGAAATAGAATATTGTTGTGAAAGATATGAATCTAGAAAGGTGTCATATCTTAGGCTCTAAATTAGGAGTATAGTTAGAAGATTGTTAAAAAAACATTTATTGTAAATGGACACTTGTTTATTTAATAAGTGATCCATAACTAGATTTTGTTAGGACATTTAGATTATATATAGCTCATTGCAAGAGTGTTGGAGTGTTCGGGTGTAAACTCTTGCAAATTCTCATATGTAATTTATTTTCCTATTTAATAAAAGTGTGTGTCTGAGGACACTTCTACCATTAACTAAACAAGTCTTTATATGCATATGTATCACTAACAAAAGATTCTGACAGAGATGACTAATCTCATGAGATTCTCCTTGTAATATGGGACCTCTTGTGAGAATGATTTCTGGATCTATTCTTGCTTCTACCAGCATTATTGGAATTATTCCCATCATCCATATATATATATATATATATATATATATATATATATCTTTGTAGTGTGAAAACACTGTTGACGGGCGTTTATGACACACTGTCAATGGGAAGGACAGATCCGGTCTGGGGTTGTCTATTTAACCCAATCCGTTTGGTATGATATAACCTGACGGGTTTAATGGTTCTGTTAGCCAACTAGGGTCCTAAAGATAGAAAAAGGAAATAAATTAACTAAAGAAAAGATTCTAACAATAGACACAATAATTACAAATGTTTATCTAAGAATGTGAATATACAAATGATTATAAACAGTTTATATACAGTTTACAAGGTTTGCATGAAATCTTGTGAAAATAATTGTTTGAAAAAGTTTCTGAACAAGATCAAATATAAACAATGCTCTTTTCTAATGTTTAAAAATTTTAAACTAATAAATATTAAGCGAATACGATTGAAACAATGACACAAAAACAATCAAAGCTAATTAATGCAATCATCGTTTCATTCATATATAAACAACTCTGAATAAAAGAAAGAAATGCATCTACTAACCTCTAACTAATCAATCATAATAAACTAAGTTCCTCTCCCTGTGTTGTATGAGCTCATGTTTGTCCGTTATTAAGAGGAAACCTATGATATAGATAAATATAAATCTTCCTGAAGAAATTCAAGGAAGTATTTCATGCAAACTAGTATTTCATGCAAATTGAATTTTAGATAACAATACAAACTAGTACTTTCAAATAGATTGGCTACAAAAGCTTACGATTATGTAGCTAGTCTTATTAAAAATAAAAATAAAAATTCTATCTATTTTATTTTTTCAACAGAATCAAATAAAAAAAAATCAAAACAACTTTTTACCCTTTCAGAGATTAGAAAAAGAAGCATCTGATAAGTCTAAATTACTGACAACGTTGAAGTTCATTGAGTTCTTAATAACCACATTACCATCCCGTTTAACCCTTTTGTTTTCCCTGTGAGCACTGGATTGAACACGTGATTTCAATTCATCATTTTACTTCTCGAGCAAGGAGTTTCATGCTATCATTTGGTTTAACTATGCTTGGAGATAGGGAATATTCCTGTAGTATCCCTCAACCCAATCCAAACAATTTTCACAGTGAACTGGTTGTATGGTAGGTAGAGGTTGAGTCTGGTTTGCAGAGGGCACTTTCGTTTGTCCTGCAATTTTCTTTAGATCGTGTCGTATACCATAGAAGCCTTCTTGGTTATTTAAGAAAGGTGGGAGATTAGCAATGAAATCGTACTGTATAACATCAATATCGATTTCGGTTCCCAGGAACTGGTCATCTACATCTTCTTGGGAAAGAAATTTATCGATCTCATCATTGGACAAGTGATCATCCACCTCGATCACTGGGATCAATCTCAAATGATATCGTTGGCGATTTATCAAACTTTTGGATATGAGCCCGCCTGCTCTCTTGTTCACAAAATTTAAATCCAAATTACTCTATCCCTTATTTCTGTGATTTTTCTTGACAACTAGTTCGTTTAGGACAACCTGAATAGGCTCGCGAGTAGAAACAAAAGAAACCCTATCCTTTAACACATCTAAAACCTCCTCCAATGACTTTCTATGCATGAAATCACATCGTGGAATTTTTCCCAATGGGTTTCGAATAGCAACAGAGGTCCGATTTGTGGTCGCACAATCTTCTTGTGGATCAACGCATAGGTTTTCGACAACAAGGTTAGATATACAGGGGCTGGGGTTTTTATTGAGATGGAGAGGTGATTCTAATGCATTCTCGGGTATGGTAAAATCATTTTGAAACAATAAATCTTCCCAATTATCCCCAGTCTTGGATAGATGCGAAAACACAAGAATTCAAATAAGACCATGGCGAAAAAGGCTTGATAGTGGGTTTACCTTCTGTCTCTGATAATTCTTAGACATTTTCTGCAGACTCATAAACAGATAGAAAGGTATATTTAACTTGAAACCTAGAAAAACCATCAACATGCGGATGTGATACAAGAAAACCAAGCCATATCTACCTTCACAAGTTATGAATTGATTAATAATTAGGAGCAGGACGTGTCATTGGGGTTTGAAGAGAGTAATCAGTGTACCTTTTGGGAAACATTTTGATTTCTTAGAGATCATGAGAAAATTCCAGGGCACGCATTCGATTTTGGCATTTTTGAACCATCGTTCTCCCTCCTGGGATAGTCCTATAGCTTCTGTGATGGAAACCTTTGTCACTTCTAGTTGCAGATCCCCTATCTTAGCCCTAGTGCCATCAAACGTCTGGGCGAAATCTTGGGCCACAAGGAGATTGAAACCCTCGAATTGTCTGATGAAAAAATCCCAACCTTGTGCCACAATGTGGTCTATGGCATCGTTATGAGAGAGGAGGTATTTTGAGCCATTGGGTTCAATTCTTACCATGGGTGCCATGGGTACTATCACATAAACACAACAAGGGAAGCAAGAGGAATGTTTTGTTTTCCAACACACAAACAACAGTAAGAGGTCTACATAATCAGGGGGAAACCGATGCCTAAGGGTTCAAGAGGCTACCATAACAAACAATTTGAGCTTTGAGTGGGTAAGAACTAGAGGACGCGCATGATAGTAAACCATGCTGCAAAATGAACACTAAACTCAAAACACCACTACTTACCTCCTCAAACCATGAATGCAAGCATGTTTTATGCAATACAAAAAGGGTGATGTGGAATGTAAGTACGTTAGTCCTGTACCAGGGTGATAATATTGTGATAGGACTGGTAAGAGAAAGATTCATATTTCAAATTTAACCCCAAGTTATGCAAGCTGTGTAATCAAATGCAAAACCATATAATCAACAATAAAAATGATTAACTCATATCTCCCAAAGTGGATAAATCAAATGGATCAACAAATGAAGAAGATAAACTTATAAACTTCAAGGTTTATAAATATCTATATGCCCTTTAAGTGTAATCCCATTAGCAATAGAAACCAAAAAATCACAAACTGTATGATGATTACTCAGGCCAAATTTTGTTCTAATTTCATGCTTTTAGTCATGAAATTAAAAAAAAACAAATGATAGATTAAAAATGAAAAACTCTTATACTTAGCTAGGCCAATGAATCTTCTCAAAGCCAAAAGACAAAAAAGTTTGTAAGGAGAAGGAGGCAACTGCAGAAAAATTTATCCCTTGGCAACAACATTTTATCATGATAGAATTTGACAAGAGTTGTTGGCTGCCAACAATGGCGACACGCTGGGAGAATCAATTATCTATGCATCATTAAAACTTCATATCAGGGGAACATATGACCCAACAATAATTTTTAGAAACAATTAAAAGACAAATCAAGCATTTTGACAATAACTCAGAAAAATAACACAATCATAGTATTGGATGAAGTTCTGTCCAAAAATTGTAATATGGCATCTCATTTTGATCATAAGGGCGACGATGTTTATACAAATAGCTCCAATACCGTTGATAGGGCCACTGCTTCCATCAGGCGTCCATAGCCTCGACAGGGATGTCATTTAACCCACTCTAGTACTTCTATCCCATCCAAGAGTTTGTCCATTTATGATAAAAGCATCTTGCCACCTGATCAATTTAAAAAACATACCAGAGGATCTTCGAGACCTGAAATTGCTTCGCTGCTAGCATGCCTATTCAGTACCTCGATGAAGTTGTCTTGGTATCATGTGTGCATTTACCCGCTTCCAGCAGACCTGTTCAATGTCTCAACGAGTTTACACACAATTCCCACACATTACAATGCTTCCAACTCTCTAAAAATTGTTTATAGAATTTTTCAAGACTTCATGATATTAAGAGAGCGGGGTGATACTGAAGATTTCACAGTCTGGTAATGAAAGGATTGATCTTTTAAGAATTATCTTCCTGTTCTGATGACTTTCATCATAATTTGGGCATTTAGATTTCAGTTAAGAAATCATCTCTGGGATGGGGAAGCACTATGAGTTGTTCTCATTAAAATAGGGATGGCGTTAGAAGTTTTTTTTTTAAGGATAATCGTGTTTATCTGTGATTTTAATGAGAAACTAGGAACAATAACTGGACAAAAATCACTTCCACTGATATGAGTTTAGCACTTACTGTTATGGTGTTTGAACTGTTATCAACTGCTTCTAATGAACAAAAAATACGATTTCAGTAATGAATGGTGGTCCATAAATAATCATCTAGAAAATAAATCAAAATCAAACAAAATGAAAAGAACCAAAATAAAAAATAGAAAAGAAAATTAAAAATATTTACAGAAGGGTGGATTTGAAATCATCAAGAGAAATATCTCTTGAGATCCTGACCATTCACTAGGAAAGTGTCTGACTATCCCTCCAAGTTATGGAGATGAAAAGAACTAGGACCCTATTTTTGAAAAATTACGAACGGTCCCATCCACAGGTTTTGGAACTTCGTATGTTCTCCTTTACCCTCGTGCGCTTTGTCCCATTTGAGAACCAAATCCCCAACATCAAAATTCCTTTCAGAGGATGAACTTGTATCGAACCAGCTCTTCAAAATTTGCTGGTGCTGGTCAAGTTTTTGTTTTTCTTGTGTTCTTACCTCTTCTAATTTTAATAAAGCATTTATCCAGTTTTCTAGAGGACACTCCTCTTCTTGAAATTTCTGCGATAATTGCAGAGAAGTAAGCAAGACATGTGGGAGGAGGATGGATACTCTTCCGTAAATGAGGAAGAAAGGAGAATTACCAATGGAGGCTTTTGGAGTTACCCTATCAACCCAAAGTGCTTTGTACAGTGCATTGTGCCAATTCTTGTGGTTTTTCGACAATGTCCTTTTTATAATTTTGATTAGATTCTTATTTGTCGGCTCGACTAGAACGTTCCCTTGAGGGTAATAGATGGTAGAGTAATTTAGTTTAATCCCTTTTTCCAGAGCGAAAAAATTCATATCTAGGGAAGAAAAATAAGAATCATTGTAAAAAACGAGACATTCAGGAATTTCGAATTGAGTGATAATATGAGAGTTTAGAAACGACACTACCTGATTTGTATTGACCACTTTTAATGATAAAGCTTCATACCATCTCGTGAAATAGTCTATTGCTGTGATAATGTATTTGTATTGCTGCGAGGAAGGGGGATTGATCGGTCCTATAATATCTAGGCCCCACTACTGAAAAGGTGTGTCTATAGTAACAAGTTGTAAAGGAAAAACTATTTTTTTCACCCGCCCTGCAACCTTTTGGAAAATTATACATTCGCGGGACAAAGTATGAGCATATTTAAACAAGGTCGGACAATAGTAGCCAGTACTTTATGAGCAATGGTATCTCCACCAAAATGACCACTGACATCACCGAAATGAAGTTCAACCAACACCCTTTCAGATTCCTCTTTTTCTAAACAACGCAGAAAAACACCATCAAAATGCTTTCGAAATAATATATCATTGATTAGTTGGAAAGATGCAGATTTAAGCCTTAGTTCTCTTATGTTTTTGGGACCGAGATTACAAGGAGCAGTTCCATGCAACAATAAAATCTGATATTCTCATACCATGAATTGGGTGTAGTTTGTGCACAACTGATCTGTCTTTCGTTATGCTGATTTACAGTTGATGTATTTATTTGACTTTATAATTCCTCAACTAATTCAACCACCAGTTTACAAAGGCCTTGACCTATAAAAATTTGAGCAGGGGTTATTTCAAGATCATACTCCTGGAGTGATGTCATCCAATTTTCCCTTTTCTCACCCAACTCTTTTTTCACTAACAAATTTCTTACAGTGGGGTAAGGAACAACAACTTTGGTCCTGGATTTCAACAGGTAAGACCTGAAGTGTTTAACTGATTTAAAAACAAAACATGCCTACTGATCTACCGTGGGGTAATTAAGTTCCTCTCCTTTAAAAGCAGAGCTCATGAAATAAATGGGTATCTTGTTGCTTTCAAAAATTTTCTCTGTAAGAACAACAACATAGGATCTGTCAGATGCAAAAGTGTATAGAGTAAAATCTTGAGAAAAATCGGGGCTCATCAAGGAAGGTGCTTCTATTATGGATTTTCTAATAGAGTTGAAAGCTTGATTTTCTTGTGATCCCCATTTGTACTGGACATCCTTATTTATTAGATTTTTTAGAGGTCTGATCATCTCCGAAAAGCTTGGAACAAATCGTCTGAAAAAATTAATTTTTCCCAAAAAAGATTGCATGGTCTTTTTGGAAGAAGGTGGGGGAAGGATGGCAATGGCTTGGGTTCTCTCAAGATCAATTGTCATTCCTTCTTTAGAAACTATAAACCCGATAAATTTACCTTATTCTATTGCAAAGACCGATTTTTTAGGATTGAGGGAAATGCCGAACTTGCGACATCGTTCTAACACAAACCTAATATGAGACAAGTGATCTCTCTTGTTTTTAGAAAATATAGTGACATTGTCTAAATAGACCACGACTGACTGATTAATAAGGCCTCAAAAATCAATGTTCATTTCCCTCTGGAAGGTGGCACTAACATTTATCAATCTGAAAGGCATTTTCCTGTAGGCGTAGGTGCCCCACGGGGTGAGAAAGGTGATTTTAAGTTGGTCTGATGGAGACATGAGTACTTGATTGTATCCTGAGAAACTATCTAATAAAGATAGTCTTTCAGAACTAGATACTTTTTGAAGAATTTGTTCCATTGGAGGAACATGGTAGTTGTCTTTATCAGAGGCTTGGTTTAAATTTCGAAAATCGACACAAAGTGGAATTTCTCCACTCTTCTTCCTTACAGGGACAAAGTTAGATACCCATTGGGTGTGTCGTACTGGAAAGATGATCTTGTCAATGGTAATTTATTAAGTTCCTTTTTTACGGTAGGTTCTAGTTTAGGATGCATTTTCCTCAACTTTTGTTGAAACGATTGGGTTTGGGGTTTCATAGGAATTACATGTTGTATGATGTTTGGGTTGAAAGTTTTTAGATCATTGTACATCCAAGCAAATACATCTTTAAATTCTTTGAATAGTTTTATAAAAGATGATTTTTCCTGTTCGGAAAACCCTTTTCTTTAATTGATATTTTGAGGATGATCTTGTGTTCCTAAATTGGCAGTTTCGTACAACAAAGAGGAACTGTTCATTTTGCAATTTACTACCCCTCTAAACTTGTTATGTAGGTCATAAATTTTTTCTAATCTAATAATATATTTGGGGATAGAGTTTACCAGCTCTGACGATGATTCTATAGATCGAGGATCAGATATTACTATGAAGTCTCAAAGATTTTCATCATGAGTGCTTTCATCGATAACCGCATCTTGGAAGGTGTCTTCCATATGAAGAAAATTGATGATCTGCTGATCATCATCAAATACTCTCCAGTTTGTGATGTTGTTCAGAATCTATGGCCTGAATAACAGTTCGACTGAAAATGCGTTAGGAGAAAGACCTTTAGTAGGCAACAATTTAGAAGCAACATTGGCTAGTAGATCAACTTCTAAATTACTCGTCCTGGGACTGGAATTTATATTAAATGCTAGAAATTTGTGCATTAAGCCCCATACCTCGGTTTGGTAATTCTTCAGATGCGGTGACAAACAATGTATTGCATTCCTTTTACCTATTTGACTACGATTTCTGAATAACCAAATGCTACCAAATTTTGCACGTTCATGTCCAGTGCCTTCCTTAGTCCCTACATAAGTGCTTTGTACTTTGCTGTATTGTTAGTACATTCAAACTCTAATAGACAAGCAATAATTTTTGTATTACCCATGGGATCGATAAGCACACAACTAGTGCCTGCCCCTTCCCGGGATTTGGATCCATCAAAATATAAGGACCAGATTTGTGTGTCATTAGTAATATTTGGTGTACTTGGCAAAGCTGGTGATTGAGTATAGGCTGTTACTTCAGATTGTTGTTCTGGGTTAGTGATAGCGGAAATTTCAGTCATAAAGTTATCGAAAAAAGTATTCATTCCCTGGGTTTCAATCAAATTTGTAGTAGTAACAAAAGGCTCATTTGGGTCGTTTAAATCTGTCACAATGTACTTGAGATAACGTTCTTTGTTTATTCTTATTTTGTTGGACTGTCCATTTTCTGATAGCCACATATGAGACCATTCTGTAGCAAAATAGCCATGTAATTGTTCTGACCAATCTCTACTAAAAAACAAACCATAAACTTCAGGAATGTCAACAAAAATAATATCGATTACTTGACGAACCTTGGGATTGGACGATAATCTAATCAACACGTTTTTTAGTTCACCAATGACTTTGACATTAGTCCGATCTAACTGAATGATCTTTAAATCATAAGGTTTTACTTCAGCGTTAATTTTATGGCACACAGACAGAGACATTACATTTGATGAGGCGTCAGAATCAACCATACAGTTATGTAAATTCCTATAATTTTTTTTGAAAGTTAATAAAAAGGGAGGCACATTTTTCCGTGCAGAAACAACATAATTTTGTTGATTTTTTATGGATGTTTCTGAAACAATTTTATCTAAGTTTCGTACGGTTTTTTTTGATATATCCCTTTTATCCTGATTTTCGGATGGCTTTTTATTTGAATCAATTTCTATTGATTTCTTGCTGATAAGGTCATTCTTTTTATGATTTTTAGCAATGCTTTGGAGCATTTTCTGTAGGATAAGTGGAAATTTCAGCAATTCAAAAACTGAAATATTTGCCCTTAATTTTTTAATGTATTCAACTAAATCATACTCTAAAACTGGGGCAACATAGTTTTGTCTAGTTTCAGTTTGCTTTGGCTGTTTCAAACCCACATTTTTACTTTTTCAGGTGGAGACTTGTTTTGTGTTTTACTTCTAGTGTTGTAGGGGTGGACAGTTTTGAAATTTGCTTGAAAAATGATGTCCGACAAGTTCCCGAAAGCGGGAGGAGATGAGTCTTCCTCTTCTGGTGTCTCTTCCTCACCTGTATCATCATGATTTTCAAGAGGAGCGGAAACAAAATTGTCACGTGCTTCCAAAATTGTTTGTAAAGCATACTGTAAACCTTCGAAGTTTAAACCTTCGGTGGTCAGGTTTGGCCAGTTTGGAGGAAAAGGTTTTCTGAAAGGTGGTCTGAAACCTCCTTTACTCATGGATGCCTCCTCAACGGATCTTTTCAAGTCTACGACCTGATTGGATAATTTTTGGAAAACCTTCTGCAAACTCTCCAGGTCTAAAGTGTCTTGTTGATTTTTGGTTTGAGGAGGCCTAGTGAGAATTTCTATTTTCTTTTTAGAGGATGAAGCAGTTTCAGCCTCACTACTTATATTATCTTTTAAGCTCAAAATGTCTTTCTCAATCTGCCTTGCCTCCTCAAAAGATTCTAATAACATGTTCTTTTTGGACCTTTTAACCCATATGGCTATCTTTTTATGCAGGGCCTTAGTATAATATGCAACAGTCAAGTTTTCTGCAGGCATCGAATCTATTGGGATTTTGTTTTTAAGTGTTAGGAATCTCTGGTTAAAGTATTTAACTTTTTCTTTAGGTTTCATCTTTAAACTAGAGAGTTCCATTACCAAGACTTCCAGAGATTTATCATCTCCGAATTTTTCTAGAAAACAAGTTTCAAACTTGTCCCAAGAGACAATGGTATGAGGTTGCTGTGCAAAATACCAAGTTGAGGCATTTCCCTCAAAAGTATAAGGGAATAGTTTGTACATGACATCTTCATGTTTGACACTCCAGAGTCTAACGACCAACATAAATTTCTTGATGTGATCCTCAGCTGATTGCTTTGAATTTGGATTGAATTTGGGCAGTCATTTCTTCGGATGTTTGGGAAATGGGTGTTGGGGTCCAGGTACTTCCATGACATCTTGATTGAGCCAAGGTCTGGTGGGATTATTTTGGTTTTCCATAGGAGTCGATGGATTCAAAGATTGAGATGGTTCAGATGAAGAACTACCTTCGTCTGAGGATTCACCTTCTGAAGAAGGTGGAGAAGAACTAGGTGGGGATGGTGGGATACCAGATCCTCCAACACCAAGGATAAGCACTTTAGCAGGGTTGGTATTATTACCACCTAAAGGGTTTCTAGGCAGACCAGTGTCTTGAGGTTGTTGTTAAATATTTGTAAAATCAAGGGGTTGATTAAGTTGTCTACCAGGTTGTCTAATACGAGATAAAGCACTTTGAGTTCGTATGAGTGACTGGCGGGCAATTTCTTGGACATCAATCCCTTGAGGAACGAGTGTCACTAGTTCGAAGGGAATGTCAGGGGTTCTCCTGTCGTAACGCAGAGTGTTTGAGCGACTCTGCGTTACGACAGGAGAACGATTATTTGGGGGAGTCTTGTGACCTCCATGTGCCATCAATTAATTTCAGTCCCTCCTTCTAGCGCCGTTTGTTGACGGGCATTTATGACACACCTTCAACGGGAAGGATAGATCCGGTCTGGGGTTGTTTATTTAACCCAAGCCATTTGGTATGATCTAACCTGATGGGATTAATGTCTCCATTAGCCAACTAGGGTCCTAAAGATAGCAAAAGGAAATAAACCAACTAAAGAAAAGATTCTAACAATCGACACAATAATTACAAATGTTTATCTAAGAATGTGAATACAAATGATTATAAACAGTTTATATACAGTTTAAAAGGTTTGCATGAAATCTTGCGAAAATAATTGTTTGAAAAAGTTTCTGAACAAGATCAAATATAAACAATTATCTTTTATAATGTTTAAAAAGATTAAACTAATAAATATTAAGCGAATACGATTGAAACAATGAGACAAAAACAATCAAGGATAATTAATGCAATCATCGTTTCATTCATATATAAACAACTCCGAATAAAAGAAAACAATACATCTACTAACCTGTAACTGATCAATCATAATAAACTAAGTTCCTCTTCCTGTGTTGTATGAGCTCCTGTTTGTCCTATATTAAGAGGAAACCTAAGACAGAGACAAGTATAAATATTCCTAAAGAAATTCAAGGAAGTATTACACGCATTTGGAGTGAATTTAAAACAACAAGAAAATAACCAATTAATATCCTATGATCTCAAGATAATCAATAGCAGAGGAAGAAAGAAATATTAATCCTGGACATTGATGTTATCAATCATTTAATATCAGAAGTAAACTCAAAACAACTAAATAATTGATTGATCACAAGGTACAAACTAGATCAAAAGATCATGTACATCATTTAAATATTTAATGATATGAAACATCATATGATGACAAGACTAAAGCTAAACCAACAATAATAACATCTCATAACATATAAGTAATAGGAGAATATAATGAGACAAGCATTTCACAATTCACACATGACTAAAGCCAACAACAAATTGTTTTCCCATATCACTTCCTCAATCATATGTCCATCATGTAATCCAGAAAAAGTTGGTTTTAACACTAAACAACAATTACTATTTAAACAAGTCTTGGATCAATAACCTCTTATCATACAAGATAGAGGATGATCCCTGAAAATAAGTTTTCTTTACAAAAATAGAATAACCAAAGAACACTCCTGTAGGAGTCCTTATATCAAAAATGAGAAATTAATAAGCTATGGAGCGCATCAATCCATGATTTCTTCTCCTTGAAAATAGCACCATAAACTGTTGTTTTCCTGAAAATGATGAAACACAATCGAATTTTAGATAACAATACAAACTAATACTTTCAAATAGACTGGCTACAGAGTCTTACGATTCTGTAGTTAGTCTTAAAAATAAAAATAAAAAAATAATCTATCTATTTTATTTTTCCAACAGAATCAAATAAAAAAAAATCAAAACAACTTTTTACCCTTTCAGAGATTAGACAAAGAAGCATCTGATAAGTCTGAATTAATGACAACGTTGAAGTTCATTGAGTTCTTAATAACCACATTACCATCCCGTTTAACCCTTTTGTTTTCCCTGTGAGCACTGGATTGAACATGTTCTGTCAATTCATCATTTTCCTTCTCGAGCAAGGAGTTTCGTGCTATCATTTGGTTTAACTATGCATGGAGATAGGGAATATTCCTGTAGTATCTCTCAAACCAATCCATACAATTTTCATAGCGAACTGGTTGTATGGTAGGTAGAGGTTGAGTCTATTTTGCAGAGGGAACTTTGGTTTGTCCTGGAATTTTCTTCAGATTGTGCCGTATACCAGAGAATCCTTCTTGGTTCTTTAAGAAAGGTGGGAGATTAGCAACGAAATCATATCGTATAGCATCAATATTGATTCCGGTTCCTAGGAACTGGTCGTCTACATCTTCTCGGGCAATAAATTTATCGATCTCATCATCGGACAAGTGATCATCGACCTCGATCACTGGTATCGAGCTCAGATGATCTCGCTGACAATTTCTCAAACTTCTGGATATGAGCCTGCTTGGTCTCTTGTTCACAAAATTTAAATCCAAATTACTCTGTCCCTTATGTCTTAGATTTTTCTTGACAACTGATTCGTTTGGGATAACCCAAATAGGATCACGAGTAGAAACAGAATAAACCCTATCCTTTAACACATATAAAACCTCGTCCAATGATTTTCTGGGCATGAAATCACATCGTGGATTTTTGCCCAATGGGTTCCGAATAAAAACAGAGGTTCGATCTGTGGTCGCATGGTTTTCTTGTGGATCAACACATAGGTTTTCGACAGGAGGGTTAGATATACATGGGTTGGGGTTTTTATTGAGATCGAGAGGCGATTCTACTGCATTCTCGGGTAGGGTAAAATCATTTCAAAACAAGAAATCTTCCCAAGTATCCCCAATCTTGGATAGATGTGACAACACAAGAATTCGAATAAGACCATGGTGAAAAATACTTGATAGTGGGTTTACCTTCTGTCTCTGATAAAGCTTAGACATTTTCTGCAGACTCATAAACAGATAGAAAAACATATTTAACTTGAAACCATAAAAACCATCAACATGCAGACATGATACAAGAAAACCAAGCCATATCTACCTTCACAAGTTATGAATTTCTTAAGAATTAGGAGTAGGCCATGCCATTGGGGTTTGAAGAGAGTAATCAATGTACCATTTTGGAAAACATTTTGATTTCTTAGAGACCATGAGAAAATTCCATGGAACGCATTCGATTTTGGCATTTTTGAACCATCGTTCTCCCTCCTGGGATAGTCCTGTAGCTTCTACGATGGAAACCTCTGTCACTTCTAGCTGCAGATTCCCTATCTTAGCCCTAGTTCCATCAAACATCTGGGAAAAATCCTAGGCCACATCGAGATTGAAACCCTCAAACTGTCTAATGAAAACATCCCAGTTCTGTGCCACAATGTGGTGTATGGAATCGTCATGAGAGAGGAGGGATTTTGAGCCATTGGGTTCAATTCTTACCACGGGCGCCATGGGTACTATCACATAAATAAAAAAGGGAAGTGAGAGGCAGGTTGTGTTTTCCAACACACAAACACTAGTAAGAGGTCTTCACAATCAGGGGGAAATTGATGCCTAAGGTTTCGGGAGGCTACCATAACTGACAATTTGATCTTTGAGTGGGTAAGAACCCGAGGACACGCAGGATAGTAAACCATGCTGTGAAATGAACACTAAACTCAAAACACCACTACTTACCTCCTCGAACCATGAATGCTATCATGTTTTACATAGTACAAAAAGGGTGATGTGGAATGTAAGTACGTTAGTCCTGTACCAGGGTTATAATATTGTGATAGGACTGGTAAGAGAAAGATTCATATTTCAAATTTAACCCAAATTTATGCGAGTTGCGCAGTCAAATGTAAAACCATATAATCAACAATAAAAATGATTAAGTCATATCTCCCAAAGTGGATAAATCAAATGGATCAACAAATGAAGAAGATAGACATATAAAATTCAAGGTTTATAAAAATATAGATTCCATTTAAGTGTAATCCCATTAGCAACATAAACCAAAAAATCACAAACTGTATGATGATTACTTAAGAATTTTTTTTTTCTAATTTCATGCTTTCAGTCATGAAACTAAACAAAACAAACGTTAGATTAAAAAATACAAACTCTTATACTCAACTAGGCCAATGAATCTTCTCAAAGCCAAAAGATAGAAAAGTTTGTAAGGAGAAGGAGGTAGCTACAGAAAAATTTATCCCTTGGCGACTACATTTTATCATGATAAAGTTTGACAAGAGTTGTTGGCTGCCAACAAACACTCAACTAGTTTTTTTCCTTTTGAGTTTTAATCATACCTTTCATTTTCTACTCTACAACGTTGTAATTCCACTTTCAAAATTATCATAGTCTTTGCAATATCTAGAGTCTCTTGATTTTTATGTCCATTAGACCCAGTCTTTACATTTATGACTTGTGGATTTTCATCCATAACATTTGCTTCAAAATAATAAGCATCTTGGGCATTCTCCATGATTACAATTTCTCATCCCAACCAATACTAAGCCATGTTCCTTTAATTATCTTGATAAGTCAAAAGTTTTTTTTTTGGTAAAAATTGAGTAGTAAGATTTCTTCACCTCTTAAAGACCTCTACAATGCCTACAAATTTTCTGCATTCTAATATCAGAGTTATAAGTTATAGGCCTTATAATATCACTTTGTATTATGTCTTTTACACTCTTGCGATAGATTTCAAACCCGATCGAAATCAAAGAATCATGCACAATAACAATTCTATAAGACAAAACCAATAAACAACAAATTATCAACATGGTAATTCTATGTAACACCCTGTTTCCCCTAGTTTGTAAAAATAACTATACTGGCCAAGAACTGTGGCAAACCCAAAAATGTGAATGTGTGATGTGAATGGACCTTGTGAAAAAGGTCGATGAATGTGAATAATATTGTGAATATATGTTGCAGGATTGCTGAGAGGGGATATGCTAAAAAAGAGACCATGATGGTTGAAGAAAGGTGGTGGAAGGCACCTGGAAAGGTGGCGTTAACTTCCACCGAAACCAATACCGTATTTGGACTTCACTGGCCCAGAGAACCAAGAGCATCTCGTTGGCCCTGAATTAAATGACTCACCAGGATTGGTAGGTAGATGGCTCCTCATGAGTAATGAGGG
>ML786158.1:30500-65794 GCA_009831015.1 Picea engelmannii | reverse complement strand
GGAGAAGCGAAGGGGGAAGAAGCGAGGGAAGGAAGAAAGAGGACTCTGGAAAAACACAGAGTGAGTGATAGCGGAGAAGAAGGAGAGTAACCTTTGCTCTCGGTCACTGGCAAACCGAGATGCAGTCTCACAGCATCATGGTCTCAGCTCGGGGGTGGCTAGTGGTAAATCCATTGGGAGTCACTGAGCCTACGGTTGGGTTGAAACGAGCACCCCTCCTAGCAGTTGCAATCACATCTGGTGTTATTTTTGATAAGTGTTTTTACATCTTGCATCTTGAAATTTATATGCTGACATGTATGCTCATAGTCTGTGCAGTTTTATGAATGGTTTGCGTATAAGACTGCCAGTGTAGTGTCTTGATTTAGAAATGGTGGTTGCACGCTTATAACGGAAATACCACGTATGGTTTATGTTTTATAAATCTCTATTTATACGCATATTGAATTAATTCAGAATTCAAGTCTGTTCTCGGGAAATCTATACCCTTATCCGTCTTAGGTAATACCCTGGATAGATCTCCCCATAGAGACACCCTTCTTAGAAATCTCACCAAGAACCTGGAAAATGGATTTAAAGGTGTAAGTATTAGTAACCCTGTACGAGGAAGAATGATCCTCTTGAAATCTCGAAATAGTAGCGAAGGAATACCGTGTTCACTTCGCAAGAGTCGTCAAGGAGGCATTGGACGGTTGGAATTCTCCACAGAGAATTCGTGAAGTCCCGAGAGCCCTCAGATCTTGCAGAGGAGCAGGGGAGTTACGGTAAGCCTATTTTCCAAGTCTTAAGTTTGGGAGAAATCATATTGTAGGATCTGGGTCGACAAGGACCGTTGGATCACTTGCGAAATCTCATTTCATGGATTCGCGAGTTGAAGGGTTAAAACCCTTGCCTCAAGATTCGCGAGGCCGCGAAAGGCGAAGTCCCGAAGGGGCAAAAGGATTTGTGTGAGCCAGTTATTGGTGAAGTGCATCGGAACTCGGCAACTCAGGGTTTTTTGGGTTGAAGAACCCAAAGCTTAGCGCCAGGATTCGCAAAGTCGCGAAGTCCATTGAGTTCTTAATAACCACATTACCAGCCCGTTTAACCCTTTTGTTTGCCCTGTGAGCACTAGATTGAACGTGTTCTTTCAATTCATCATTTTCCTTCTCGAGCAAGGAGTTTCGTGCTATCATTTGGTTTAACTATGCATGGAGATAGGGAATATTCCTGTAGTATCTCTCAACCCAATCCATACAATTTTCATAGTGAACTAGTTGTATGGTAGGTAGAGGTTGAGTCTATTTTGCAGAGGGAACTTTGGTTTGTCCTGCAATTTTGTTTAGATTGTGCTGTATACCAGAGAATCCTTCTTGGTTCTTTAAGAAAGGTGGGAGATTAGCAACGAAATCGTATCGTATAGCATCAATATTGATTTCGGTTCCTAGGAACTGGTCGTCTACATCTTCTCGGGCAAGAAATTTATCGATCTCATCATCGAACAAGTGATCATCGACCTCGATCACTGGGATCGAGCTCAAATGATCTCGCTGGCGATTTCTCAAACTTCTGGATATGAACCTTCTTGGTCTCTTGTTCACAAAATTTAAATCCAAATTACTCTGTCCCTTATGTTTGCAATTTTTCTTGACAATTGATTCGTTTGGGATAACCCAAATAGGATCACGAGTAGAAACAGAAGAAAACCTATCCTTTAACACATATAAAAGCTCGTCCAATGATTTTCTGGGCATGAAATCACATCGTGGATTTTTTCTCAATGGGTTCCAAATAACAACAGAGGTTCGATCTGTGGTCGTATGGTCTTCTTGTGGACCAACACATAGGTTTTCGACAGGAGGGTTAGATATACATGGGTTGGGGTTTTTATTGAGATGGAGAGGTGATTCTACTGCATTCTCGGGTAGGGTAAAATCGTTTCAAAACAAGAAATCTTCCCAAGTATCCCCAGTCTTGGATATATGCGACAACACAAGAATTCGAATAAGACCATGGTGAAAAATACTTGATAGTGGGTTTACCTTAAGTCTCTGATAAAGCTTAGACATTTTCTGCAGACTCATAAACAGATAGAAAAACATATTTAAGTTGAAACCCATAAAAACCATCAACATGTAGACATGATACAAGAAAACCAAGCCATATCTACCTTCACAAGTTATGAATTTCTTAAGAATTAGGAGTAGGCCATGCCATTGGGGTTTGAAGAGAGTAATCAATGTACCATTTTGGAAAACATTTTGATTTCTTAGAGACCATGAGAAAATTCCATGGCACGCGTTCGATTTCGACATTTTTGAACAATCGTTCTCCCTCCTGGGATAGTCCTGTAGCTTCTACGATGGAAACCTATGTCACTTCTAGCTGCAGATCCCCTATCTTAGCCCTAGTTCCATCAAACGTCTGGGAAAATTCCTAGGCCACATCGATATTGAAACCCTCAAACTGTCTATTGAAAACATCCCAGTCCTGTGCCACAATGTGGTGTATGGCATCATCATGAGAGAGGAGGGATTTTGAGCCATTGGGTTCAATTCTTACCACGGGTGCCATGGGTACTATCACATAAATACAAAAATGGAAGCGATAGACAGGTTGTGTTTTCCAACACACAAACACCAGTAAGAGGTTTGCATAATCAGGGGGAAATTGATGCCTAAGGTTTCGGGAGGCTACCATAATTGACAATTTGATCTTTGAGTGGGTAAGAACCAGAGGACATGCAGGATAGTAAACCATGCTGTGAAATGAACACTAAACTCAAAAAACCACTACTTACCTCCTCGAACCATGAATGCTAGCATGTTTTACGCAGTACAAAAAGGGTGATGTGGAATGTAAGTACGTTAGTCCTGTACCAGGGTTATAAGATTCTGATAGGACTGGTAAGAGAAAGATTCATATTTCAAATTTAACCCAAAGTTATGTGAGTTGCGTAGTCAAATGTAAAACCATATAATCAACAATAAAAATGATTAAGTCATATCTCCCAAAGTGGATAAATCAAATGGATCAACAAATGAAGAAGATAGACTTATAAACTTCAAGGTTTATAAAAATATAGATTCCCTTTAAGTGTAATCCCATTAGCAACATAAATAAAAAAATCACAAACTGTATGATGATTACTCAAGCCGATTTTTTTTCTAATTTCATGCTTTCAATCATGAAACTAAACAAAACAAACGTTAGATTAAAAAATACAAACTCTTATACTCAACTAGGCCAATGAATCTTCTTAAAGCCAAAAGATAGAAAAGTTTGTAAGGAGAAGGAGGTAGCTACAGAAAAATTTATCCCTTGGCGACGACATTTTATCATGATAAAATTTGACAAGAGTTGTTGGCTGCCAACAAACACTCAACTAGTTTTTTTTCTTATGAGTTTTAATCATACCTTTCATTTTCTGCTCTACAACGTTGTAATTCCACTTTCAAAATTATCATAGTCTTTGCAATATCTAGAGTCTCTTGATTTTTATGTCCATTAGACTCAGTCTTTACATTTATGACTTGTGGATTTTTATCCATAACATTTTCTTCAAAATAATAAGCATCTTGGGCATTCTCCATGATTACAATTTCTCATCCCAACCAATACTAAGCCATGTTCCTTTAATTATCTTGATAAGTCAATTTTTTTTTTTTTGGTAAAAATTGAGTAGTAAGATTTCTTCACCTCTTAAAGGCCTCTACAATGCCTATAAATTTTTTGAATTCTAATATCAGAGTTATAAGTTATAGACCTTATAATATCACTTTGTATTATGTCTTTTACACTCTTGCGATAGCTTTCAAACCCGATCGAAATCAAAGAATCGTGCACAATAACAATTCTATAAGACAAAACCAATTAACAACAAATTACCAACATGGTAATTCTATGTAACACCCTGTTTCCCCCAGTTTGTAAAAATAACTATACTGGCCAAGAACTGTGGCAAACCCAAAAATGTGAATGTGTGATGTGAATGGACCTTGTGAAAAAGGTCGATGAATGTAAATAATATTATGAATATATGTTGCAGGATTTGCTAAAAAAGAGACCATGATGGCTGAAGAAAGGTGCTGGAAGGCACCTGGAAAGGTGGCGTTAACTTTCACCGAAACCAATACCGTATTTGGACTTCATTGGCCCGGAGAACCAAGAGCAACTCGTTGGCCCCGAGTTAAATGACTCGTCATGATTGGTAGGTAGATGGCTCCTCATGAGTAATGAGGGATGGGGGGGGTGAGTTGCCCATCCATAGAGCCATCAGGCTTGACCAGTGCGAGGGAAATCACGCCACACACAACCTCACAAGAGGAAAAAGGCATGAGGGAGAAGTGAAGGGGGCATATGCGAGGGAAGGAAGAAAGAGGACTCTGGAAAAACACAGAGTGAGTGATAGCGGAGAAGAAGGAGAGTAACCTTCGCTCTCGGTCATTGGCAAACCGAGACGCAGTCTCGCAGCATCGTGTTCTCAGCTCGGGGGTGGCTAGTGGTAAATCTGTTGGGAGTCGCTGAGCCTATGGTTGGGTGGAAACGAGCACCCCTCTCAACAGTTGCAATCACATCTGGTGTTATTTCTGATAACTTTTTTTACATCTTGCATCTTGAAATTTATATGCTAACATGTATGCTCATAGTCTATTCATTTTTATGAATGGTTTGCGTATAAGACTGCCAGTGTAGTGTCTTGATTTAGAAATGGTGGTTGCACGCTTATAACGGAAAGACCACGTATGGTTTATGTTTTATAAATCTCTATTTATACACATGTTGAATTAATTCAGAATTCAAGTCTGTTCTCAGGAAATCTATACCCTTATCCGTCTCAGGTAGTACCCTGGATAGATCTCCGCATAGAGACACCCTTCTTAGAAATCTCACGAGGAACCTGGAAAACGGATTTGAAGGCGTAAGTCTTAGTAACCCTGTACGAGGAAGAATGATCCTCTTGAAATCTCGAAATAGCAGTGAAGGAATACCGTGTTCACTTCGCAAGAGTCGTCAAGGAGGCATTGGACGGTTGGAATTCTCCATGGAGAATTCACGAAGTCCCGAGAGCCCTCAGATCTTGCAGAGGAGTAGGGGTGTTACGGTAAGCCTATTTTTCAAGTCTTAAGTTTGGGAGAAATCAGACTGTAGGATCTGGGTCGACAAGGACCATTGGATCACTCACGAAATCTCATTTCGTGGATTTGCGAGTTGAAGGGTTAAAACCCTTGCCTCAAGATTCGTGAGGCTGCGAAAGGTGAAGTCCCGAAGGGGAGAAACGATTTGTGTGAGCCAGTTATTGGTCAAGTGCATCAGAACTTGGTATTTACGGGTTTCGTGGGTTGAAGAACCCAAATCTTAGCATCAGGATTCGCGAAGTCGCGAAGTTCGAAACTCCAAAAAGACGGGAAGTTCCGTTGTGGGACCCGCGTTGACGATGTGTCAGAATTTTGGCATTTCGGCATATCGACGGATAGGAGGTCGAGACTTTTGTCCCAAAAGTCCTGAAGGGGCAAAAGAATCCGAGCTGTTGGTTTGCGGGAGGACGCATGTCGCGGAATCATCCATTTCAGAGATTCAGGCACCGGGACTCACAGAGGTGAGCATCTTGAGTTCGCGAGTAGCAAAGTCCCGAGGAAATCTGAGCCATTCGTCGTAGAGCAGACGCGTGTCACGAGATCGCCCATATTGGGGATTCAGACATCGAGAGTCATAGAGGGAAGTCTTTCGACCTCGTGAGCAATGAAATTGAGAGAGGATCAGGACCGTCCATCTGGGGAGGACAGGTGGCAGAGATCAAGGAATCTCGCATCTCGGGGTTTCACAAGAAGAGAGTGTAGGAGTTGGGTGCTCCAACTCATGAAGTTGCGAAGTGGCAAGGAGAAAAATCTGAACCGTTGGATCCAGGAATAGGAGGATCGTTGGATCAGAACTCTGTGGTGATATTGTATATCTGGAGTTCTGGGGTTTGGAGGTTGAAAGGGGTCACTTTCGACCATAGAAGTCGTGAAGTGCCGAGAGTCGAGGCTCATGAGAACATGTAGCACATCCATCAGGTGGGGCCCACGTGATTGACATGTGGGCACGTGTCGCCCGGAAAGGTGTCAACACTCTGTTAACTTCTCGTGTCTCGAAGATTCACGATATAGGAGCACGAAGGCTCAACGCTCCAACTCGCTCCAACTCACGAGGTTGCGAGTTGCGAGAAGTGCGAAGAGGAAGTCAACCATTGCTGACTTTTGCGTCTTAGGATTTTGGAGAAGAAGAGCACAAAAGCTCGACGCTTCAACCTGCGAGGTTGCGAGTAGCAAAAAGTGTCAAAGGGAAGTCATGCATCGCATTTCCCCGATTCGTGAAAAATCGATAAGTGCTTGGCCAGCTTAAGCGCATAGACACGGGACAGTGTCATGTGGACAAGACCCCAAGGGGGAAACATGCCACTTGCTAGCCCTGTCGGGGTTCGACGCTTCACCGTGTCGGGGTTTGCAGAGTCGAAAGACTTGATGCTCTGGTAGTGTTGAGTCGCAAAGAGAGAAAGAACACCATACTTGTTCGGCCTGTGGTCGCGACCCATGATTACATGGAAATGGACAAGGAAGGAACTAGCCTATGCTAAGACCCCCGTAGGTCTTTCGAGGATTCTGATCCTCGAGAATTCGATGAAAATTTTTGTTTTCCTTAGTGGGTATCTAACAAATTGGTATCAGAGCATGGTTACAACACTTGGCTTGCTTGGGCTCATGAACGAGTTGCGCATAAGCTCCATTCATAACACTCTTAAAAAGAGTAACCCCTCTGTCTTAACTTTCCTAATCAAAAGATGAAGTTAAGAATGAAAAAACCCCTATTGTGTGTGTGTACATGTGAAAATATGAATTATGTACTGGTTATAAATAAATATAAATATTGACTAACAACCAACATTTTTCCTTTTACACACAAGCAGAAGATCAACCACGGGAAATTATCAACGCATAGTATGGTGACTCACCATGAAGTGGGAGAAGGCTCCCACAATAGAGACGAAGATTATGACGAAAGGAGGCCAGCAGGGACCCCTCCAGATCTAGCCGAGACTGTGAGGAGTCTCATGGTCGAATTACAAAGATGCAAGGCTAACAATGAAAGGATTATCAAAGAACAAGAAAAGAAAACATAAATTAACACAGTTTTACTGCAGAATTTATCCGATCTACAAAGACAAATGCAGCATGAACCTGAAACTCAGAAACATGGTCATATCAATGGTCACACTGAGAGGAGCACCTTGAGAAAGGTCCAGCCCAGAGGGAAAAGAAAAGTGTTGGATGATTCCTCTGAGAAGGAAGCTGGCAATTCGAAGGGCTCTTCTAGCAGTAGAACCAGTTCATGTTCCCGAAAGAAACAGAAGAAGCAAAAGCCTTCCAAAGATCGAAAATTTGAAGAATTCAGAAAAGCCAAACCACCCTCCTTCGACGGTGAAATAAATAAGGGAGAGGAAGCAGAGGCTTGGCTGCTTGGACTAAAGAAGTATTTCAGAGTCCATGACTTTTTAGAAAATATGAAGGCCTGAGTGGCCACCTTCAACTTGAATGGAAAGTCTTCCATTTGGTGGGAAGACCTTAAGAATGTGAAAGGGGTTCGCGAAGAGGACCTGTCTTGGGAACGGTTTGAGAAATACTTCTGGAAAAAGTATCTGTCGGAAAAATATTTCGATGAAAAGACTAAAGAGTTTTATGAACTCAAACTGGGACAACTCACTATAGAAGAATATGTCAACAAATTCCTCGATTTGTTGAGGTATGTACCCTATATAAAAGCGGAAAAGGAAAAGGTGCAATGCTTAATCAGTGGACTACCTAAGGACTATCTGAACAAAATTGAATTTGATGAGCCAAAGACTCTAGAAGGCACTATTCGAAAGGCGACCTATTGTCATGAACAGTTTGGGCATCGAGCAGAACCTCGCAAAGGATGGAAACAAAAGAATAGTTCAAAATTTCAGAAAAGGGGAATTAAATCCCCAGGATTTAAGAACTATAAGAAGAACCCAAGAATGAGCTTCCCAGCCCAGAGTATGTACCAGTAGAATTTTCCCTCCTTGAGTGAAAATAAAAATTCTGGACCGATATCAGTGAAGACTAATAACCCAAAGAGAGAACCTTTGAAATGTTGGGGTTGTGGAGAAGAACATCTCCTGAGAGACTTCCCACACCAACAACAGAATAGTCGAAGAATTTATAACATACAAGATGCTACTACCGTCAATGATGTGGCTAGGAGTGTGCCAGCCTTGGATAATAACCAAGTCGACCACCAAGCTTCAGTAGTGGAAATAGAAGGCATGATTTCCAATCATTTAGTGTCTGTTCTGATTGACCCTGGTTCAAATTTGAGTTATGTAGCCCCTAGAGCTGTAGATAAATGTAAACTACAACCACAAAAACATACCAAGCCATGGTTGGTACAGTTAGCCACTGGCACCTGAAGAAGGGTAGCAGAGGTCATACCAGCTTGCCAATTAATGTTGGGTGAATTCCCCACCCAAACAACCCTTAACATATTATCCCTGGGATCATATGATCTGTTGAATGGTATGGATTGGCTAACTGCCCATAAAGCCAGATAGGAATGTTACCATAAGACCTTAGAATGTGTAAGTAAGGAAGGGGAGAGAATAACCCTTCACGGGATCCAAAAACCTGTCTCGGTGAGACAAATATCAGCTTTGAAAATGAGAAAGTATTGCCGAAAGGGATGTACCCTATATGCAATACAGGTGTTGAAAACAATCGAAGATGACAAACCAAGCCCTGACGATCACCCTATCCTGAAAGAATACAAAGATGTGTTTCCGAAAGAGGTACCGGGTCTACCTCCGAGGAGGGACATAGACTTCTCGATAGAACTTGCACCGGGAGCAGTGCCAGTGTCTAGGACACCCTACTGGATGAGCACACCCGAGTTAGTTGAACTTAAGATGCAATTAAAAGAAATGATGGATAAAGGCTATATTCAACCCAACGTGTCTCTGTGGGGAGCACCAGTCCTCTTCGTGAAAAGGAAGGACGATACCCTTAGACTGTGTATAGATTATAGGCAACTCAATAAGGTAACCATAAAGAACAAGTACCCCTTGCCCAGGATCGATGACCTGTTCGATCAATTGGGGGGTGTGTCTATTTTCTCAAAGATTGATTTGAGGTCGGGATATCATCAAGTCTGAATCAAGGGTGAAGACATCCATAAAAATGACTTCCGGACGAGGTATGGTCACTATGAGTTCATGGTAGTGCCATTTGGGTTGACTAATGCTCCTGCCACTTTTATGTTCTTGATGAACAATGTACTCAGCAAGTTCTTAGACAAATTTGTGCTTGTTTTTATTGACGATATATTAATTTACTCCAAGAATAGAAAAGAGCATGAAGAGCATCTTAGACTTGTACTGCAACTGCTAAGAGAACATCAACTCTATGCCAAATTCAGAAAATGTGAATTCTTCCAGAAAGAAATACATTACTTAGGCCATGTTCTCTCCGAAGAAGGAGTAGCGGCAGACTCTGACAAAATCAGGTCTATCATGGAATGGCCTACCCCAAAGGATGTTTCAGACATCAGATCCTTTATGGGACTAGCAGGATACTATAGGAGATTTATAAAAGGATTCTCCAAGATTGGTTGTCCAATCACTGCCCTCTAGAAGAAGGGGATGAAATTCCCGTGGACACAGAAATGTGAAGAAAGATTTCAAACCCTGAAACATCTATTGACCCATGCACCTGTGCTAAAAATCGCCGAACCAGAAGCTGACTTCCTCGTGTGCACAGATGCCTGTAAGGAAGGGCTCGGAGGAGTCCTTATGCAGAAAGGAAGTGTGATCTGCTATGAATCCCGAAAATTGAATGAGCATGAAGTCAACTATGTGAACCATGATCTAGAACTGGCTGCCATAGTGTATGCCTTGAAAATGTGGAGGCATTACCTCCTGGGAAGAAAATTTGTACTTATGACATATCACTGTGGATTGTGATACCTGTTTGATCAACCAAAGCTAGGTGGATGGCCCTCCTTAGCAAGTTTGATTTTGAAATCAAACACATTAAAGGAAAAGAAAATAGGTTGGCTGATTCCCTCAACAGAAGGATGAAAACAATTCACCTGGCAATGGTGAGCACCTGCGAGACAGATGTCAAGGAAAGAATAAAAAATGCATAAGAAACAGATCCCTTCATCCAGACCGTGACTATGTACCTATAACAAGAACCCACCGGAGTAAAATATGAAGGCTATCAGATGACCGAAGGAGGTCTGCTCACTTACAGAAATAGATTTTATATTCCAGTGTGTGACGACTTGAAGAGGTTCATTATGGATGAACTACATAAAAGACCCTATACTGGTCATCTAGGATACCAAAAAATGATCACTGCCACCAGGAAACAATTTTATTGGCCTGGATTGAAGAAAGACATAGCCAAGTACCTAGCCAAATGCATAGAGTGCCAATAGGTTAAAGTAGAACATCGACACCCAACAAGATTATTGCAACCTTTACCAATCCCAGAATGGAAATGGGAAACCATCTCCATGGATTTCATCACTGGATTACCAACCTCAACCAAACAGAATGATGCCATTACGGTGGTGTGGATAAATTGAGAAAGTCTGCTCACTTCATCCCCGTCAAGTCGACCTACAAGGCAATCGATATTGCCCAGGTATTCAGGAAAGAGATATTCAGACTGCATGGTATGCCGAAAGAGATCGTGTCTGACAGAGACACGGAATTTACTTCCAACTTTTGGAAATCACTGATGGCTGGTTTAGAGACCAAGTTGTTGTTTAGCATCGCCTATCACCCTCAAACCGATGGAAAGACAGAAAGAGTGAATCAAATACTAGAAGATATGTTAAGGATGCATGTAATGCATCAACCCAAGAAGTGGGAAGACTACCTTCCACTGGTAGAATTCGCCTACAACAACGGCTACCAAGCATCCTTAAAGATGAGTCCCTTCGAAGTCCTCTATGGTAGACCGTGTAACACTCCAGTCAACTGAAGTAATCCCATAAACAGGATTTCTTTTGGACCCGACATGTTGAAAGAAATGGAACAACAAGTGACTCAAATAAAACAAAACCTGAAAGTCGCTCAGAACCGACAGAAAAGTTATGTCGATCAAAAGAGAACTCCAAGAGAGTTCAAGATGGAAGACCACGTATATCTCAGAGTTAGGCCTAGGAAGAGTTCCCTGAAAATGGGAGCTTGTGCCAAGTTGGCACCTCGGTATTGTGGACCCTTTGAGGTTCTAGATAGAGTGGGACTTGTAGCCTATAGGTTAGCACCTCCTCCCACAATAAAATCACATAATGTTTTCCATGTTTCATTATTGAAGAAATATGTACATGATGCTAATCATATAATTGACTAGTCTGTGATCCAGGTGGAACCAGAGGGAGAATTTCTACCAGAACCTCAGTGCATACTGGACAGAAAGGAAACCCCGCTCTGGAACCAAACCATTGCACAGGTCAAGATGCAGTGGAGACATTTTGGCCTAGATGAGGCTACATGGGAAATGGAGGATTCCATGAGACAGGCATATCCGATTTTGTTTACTTCTGTACATACATGTCATGTTGATAGATAAGAACATTGAGGACGATGTTCCTTTAAGGGGGAGGAAATTGTAACACCTTGTTTCCCCCAGTTTGTAAAAATAACTATACTGGCCAAGAACTGTGGCAAACCCAAAAATGTAAATGTGTGATGTGAATGGACCTTGTGAAAAAGGTCGATGAATGTGAATAATATTATGAATATATGTTGCAGGACTGCTGAGAGGGGATATTCTAAAGAAGAGACCACGATGGCTGAAGAAAGGTGGTGGAAGGCACCTAGAAAGGTGGCGTTAACTTCCACCGAAACCAATACCGTATTTGGACTTCACTGGCTTGGAGAACCAAGAGAGGCTCACTGGCCTCGAATTAAATGACTCGCCAGGATTGGTAGGTAGATGGCTCCTCATGAGTAATGAGGGATGGGGGGGGGTGAACCGCCCATTCGTAGAGCCGTCAGGCTTGAGCGAAATCACACCACACACAACCTCGCAAGAGGAAAAAGGCGTGAGGGAGAAGCGAAGGGGGCATACGCGAGGGAAGGAAGAAAGAGGACTCCGGAAAAACATAGAGTGAGTGATAGCGGAGAAGAAGGAGAGCAACCTTCATTCTCGGTCACTAGCAAACCGAGACACAGTCTCGCAGCATCGTGGTCTCAGCTCGGGGGTGGCTAGTGGTAAATCCGTTGGGAGTCGCTGAGCCTACGGTTGGGTGGAAACGAGCACCCCTCTCAGCAGTTGCAATCACATCTGGTGTTATTTCTGATAAGTGTTTTTACATCTTGCATCTTGAAATTTATATGCTGACATGTGTGCTCATAGTCTATATAGTTTTATGAATGGTTTGCGTATAATACTATCTGTGTAGTGTCTTGATTTAGAAATGGTGGTTGCACGCTTATAACGGAAAGACCACGTATGGTTTATGTTTTATAAATCACTATTTATACACATATTGAATTAATTCAGACTTCAAGTCTGTTCTCGGGAAATCTATACCCTTATCCGTCTCAGGGAATACCCTGGATAGATCTCCCCATAGAGACACCCTTCTTAGAAATCTCACAAAGAACATGGAAAAAGGATTTGAAGGCATAAGTCTTAGTAACCCTGTACGAGGAAGAATGATCCTCTTGAAATCCCAAAATAGCAGTGAAGGAATACCGTGTTCGCTTCGCAAGAGTCGTCAAGGAGGCATTGGATGATTGGAATTCTCCATGGAGAATTCGCGAAGTCCCAAGAGCCTATTTTTCAAGTCTTAACTTCGGGAGAAATCAGACCATAGGATCTGGGTCGACAAGGACCATTGGATCACTCACGAAATCTCATTTCGTGGATTCGTGAGTTGAAGGGTTAAAACCCTTGCCTCAAGATTCACGAGGCTGTGAAAGGTGAAGTCCTAAAGGGGTGAAAATATTTGTGTGAGACATTTATTGGTGAAGTGCATTGGAACTAGGCATTTCAGGGTTTCATGGGTTGAAGAACCCAAAGCTTAGCATTAGGATTCATGAAGTCACGAAGTCCAAAACTCCAAAAAGGCGGGAAGTTCCGTCGTGGGACCCACGTTGACGACGTGTCGGAATTTCGACATTTCAGCATATCAGCAGATAGGAGGTTGAGACTTTTGTCCCGAAATTCCCAAAGGGGTGAAATAATCTGAGCCATCTGTCTGCAGGAGGATGCGTGTCGCGGAATCATCCATTTCGGAGATTTGGGCACCGAGACTCACAGAGGCGAGCATCTTGACTTCGCGAGTAGCGAAGTCCCGAGGAAATCTGAGTCGTTCGTCTGAGAGCGGACACATGTTGCGAGATCACCCATATCAGGGATTCGGACATCGGGAGTCATAGAGGGAAGTCTTTCGACCTCGCGAGTGGCAAAGTCGCGAGAGGATCAAGACCGTCCATCTGGGGAGGACAGGTGGAAGAGATCAAGGAATATCGCATCTCGGGGTTTTTCAAGAAGAGAGCGCAAGAGTTGGGTGCTCCAACTCACGAAGTTGCGAAGCGCAAAGTGGCAAGGAGAAAAATCTGAACCGTTGGATCCAGGAACGGGAGGACCGTTGGATCAGAACTTCATGGTGATATCGTATATCAGGAGTTCGGGGGTTTGGAGGTTGGAAGGGGTTACTTTCGACCATAGAAGTCATGAAGTGCCGAGAGCCGAGGCTCGTGACAACACGTGGCACATCCATTAGGTGGGGCCTGTGTGATTGACAGGTGGGCATGCATCGCTTGGAAAGGAGTCAACACTCTGTTGACTTCTCGCGTCTCGAAGATTCGCGAGATAGGAGCATGAAGGCTCAATGCTCCAACTCGCGAGGTTGCGAGTTGCAAGAAGTGTGAAGAGGAAGTCAACCATTACTGACTTTCGCATCTCAGGATTTCAGAGAAGAAGAGCACAAGAGCTCAACGCTTCAACCTGCGAGGTTGCGAGTAGCGAAAAGTGTCAAAGGGAATTCATGCATCGCATTTCCCCGATTTGTGAAAAATTGATAAGCGCTTGGTCGGCTTAAGCGCGTAGACATGGGACAGGGTCATGTGGACAAGACCCCAAGGGGGAAACCTGTCACTTGCTAGCCCTGTCGAGGTTCGGCGCTTCACCGTGTCAGGGTTTGCAGAGTCAAAAGACTTGACGCTCTGGTAGTACTAAGCCACGAAGAGCGAAAGAACGCCATACTTGTTTGGCCTATGGTCATGACCCACGATCACATGGAAATAGACAAGGAAAGAACTAGCCTATGCTAAGACCCCTGTAGGTCTTTCGGGGATTCTGATCCTTGAGAATTCGACGAAAACTTTTGTTTTCCTTAGTGGGTATTTGAAATTCTACCATGTCTTTCTAATCAAGCTTGTGATAATAAAATGCAATACAATATATTTTCTTCCTTACTCACAATTGATAAATTAGGGAAAAACTTCATAGGGGTTTCAAATATCAAGGGACACTATGAGGGTCAAATGGGGTGGAAACTTCACTATTTTTGACTTTTTATGTTGATTCAAAGCAACTATGAATGCATACTTTATTTTATTTTGATTTTATGAGTATGGTTGACACATATATTTTCATTGGTCATGTAAGTCCTTTTTTTACCTTTATGTTTTCGTCGACTTAGTGCGCCTAAATAGTCTCATCCAAGGCTGGAATTATAGATTTATCTTACCTGTCAAGTGAAATTTTGATGACGATCATTTGTTTTTTATGCCGGTCATTTTAACCTTTACCCCAAATTCATGAATGTCAAATTGTCTTGTGTTATTATATGTAAATTTGATTGAATGAATACTCAATTAACTATTAATACTTTATGTAAACTAGGAGTATGGACTAATTAAATTTTAAGGATTGGGAATCTAAAACTAATTAAATTTTGTTTATTTAATCCTCCAACAAACATTTTCCCAACCCCTCTTTAGTGTGAGGCTTAGGTAGGTGACACACTATAGTAAACTAAGCACCTAGAATTTATGATAGGTAAACTATGAAGTGGAACCTCAAACTGACGGGTTAGGATTTTTTATACTGGTAAGTTTTGACGTGTGAATTTTGTATCCACGTGTCAAATATGTCTAAAAACCAAAAAAACGTCTCGTGGGACGTCAAATTCCAGGCCTGGTCTTATCCTTTCATTTAGTTAAAAGTGACAGATTTGACCAGTTGTATTATTGAGGTCAAATCAAGTGACTTTCATTTAGTTAAAAGTCACGAATTTGACAAGTTGTATTATTGAGGTCAAATCAAGTGACTTTTCAAAAATACATGATCTATGACCCAAATACAAGATATTTTGAAGAGTCAATATCTATGACCCATATTCATTTCAAAGTGCTAAGACACATGGATTTAACACATCCTATTGCCTTTAAGAAGGTATGGTAAGAATCTAATGTCTTTGAATCTCGAAAGTTTTCCAATAGTGTTCTTGGGTGATTTGAAATGGTGTCCAATACCACCCCATGGTTTACCTACTTCGAAAGGTTCCCATGGTCCCATCAACCTTGAGGGGCATGTGGAAAAGTCCATGAGCACGATAAGAATTAAGGACCCCATAGTGGATGTGGAACCAAATGTAAATTCCAAGTTATATTGGAAGGAAGAGATATAGGGAAGGGTCAAACCCTATGGAAAAACCATGGAAGAGTTGTATTTGTATCAACATACCACTTTAGAGCCACATGTCCTATTTTGAAAATTAGATATAAGGCATAAGATTGATGATTGACATCCACTTTGAAGGTTGAAGTTACATACATTCCTTTGACATAGCCCATGCGCTCTAAAGTGGTATACTACCTAGACATGTGGAAGGAATCCAACAATTGTGGACCTATGAAGCCAATTTCCAATATCATGCTTTGGGGATTTGAAGTGGTATCAACTACCAAGACATGTGGAAGGAATCCAACAATTGTGGACCTATGAAGCCAATTTCCAATATCATGCTTTGGATATTTGAAGTGGTATCAACTACCACTCATGGTTTATCCACTACTGAGGCTTTGTATTGGTTTCCAATACCAGGGTTAGAAGCTCTGAAGTAGTGTTCCAATACCACTAAGTGACATGATACCACTATATTTCACTTGGACATTTTTACAACTAAGGATCACTAGGTGGATCTATTCACACACGGATACCACTGAACACAACCATATCACCCATATTCGTTTTTCAACCTCCCAACACTTCAAAAGTTCTTAATTGGATAATACATAATGGCAAAGAATGTTGCACCCTTCTCAAATTTTCCCAAATTTGGGCCAACATTGAAGTTGATCTCAAATACCACTTTGAGGTGTCCCTACCCAACATCCCAACCATAGGATTGGTATTCATGATACAAGATTTCCAAATACAACTCTCAGAGGTCATATCCATTGACTAATTGAGTAAGCCTTCCACAAAGGACCATAATTATATAAAATGCATGCAAAGGCGTGACAATCAAAATGGAATAAAGATAAATAAGCACAAATTCATAGAGTTTCATGGCTACCAAATTCCCATGAACAAGTCAAGCAAATGCACACACACCATGCAATATACATAGATTTTTATAACATAAAATAACATAAATTTTTCATATTCATAAACAACAACAAGGAAATTATATTTTTACATAAATTGGTCTAAGGAACTAGCTACATATGAGAAATTTTCCATTCAAACATAGGTATCTAGTGTAAATACCACCTCCATGTTGGGCTATGAGGCCACTAGGATGAATGAATCAAACCAAATACTTCTTTCTCTCTCAACCCAATGCATATTCTCTCATGATCGAAGAATCTACTTACTATAGAGCATTACAAACTTCTTTTCTAGTGATCAAACAACCATGGAACTCTCTTCCACTACCCTATACAACACAAGGAATATCTTCCCTTTCTTTTCTAAATAGTCCTTGGGGATATTCTTGTTGAAATTTTGGTATGCTCATTTAACCGTAGACAATGTCACATCATTGTCACCCAACCATAAGCATTCACATATGCCGCCCCTGAGCACACTAAAATTTACTTAGAATAATTACGACAAGCCTACTCTAGAACCAATAGATAAACCCTATTTTCTAATTGCATAAAAAACTCAAGACAAGTAGAGAACTCCTTCTCCAAAGGTAGTGCACAAGTGAGAGAGTCTCCATATCCACACAACAAATACCATACACAACTGTAGCAGCTGCAGCTGGAGCTGCACTACTCTCTCTGTCTCTCAAACTTGTGCCATACTTGGAAGGATTATCACCAAGAATATCACCAATAAAATCACCAAGAGAGAGACCAAGAACAAGAGATGACCATGCTACCTTATTCCTCCTTTCATCTCTCCACAAGAATTGTGCACTAACTGGGTGTACAAATGAGATAAAACATCCTCTATTTATATTAATCTATCCAGTGAATTTTCTGGCTTGGCATACCTGACTTTCTGGTAATTATATTTTCTGTTTATCTTTTTCTTGTGGCGCTGACTTGTATTTCTGGAAGATAATATTATAATATTATTTATTCTGCTAGGCCGAATTTTCTTCTATGGTTTCCACACATATGTTTAATTGTTTACTTTCTTTCTAAATATTCTATTCTAAGTCATAGGTTACACGTGGAGGTTAATACCTCCCACAACTACCAAAACATCAACACTCCCTATTATCTAGGGAGGTATTAACTAAGATGTTCTTCATGTAGTGGTCTCAAACACATCCATCCATCTCACATGGCATGGGAAAGAATCACATGGTCTTGTAGACCAGTATACAGGGAGCATCACCATAGCCACTTAGGCTATCATATGATCAAACAGATCATGTAACAAGTATCACCATCATAGCCCCACATTAGCCATCTAGTTGGAAAACACCTCCAACACTACTGGTTGCCCCTCTAGCTAGCAACCTTCGATGCTACAAATAAACACTCTAACTTGGAATCATTTCTGACACTACAGGTTGACATCTAGTTCATATAGAACTAGTAACTCGTCATCTCACACAAAATTTGACTAAAAAATTTAACACTTCCTCTTAACGAGGAATGTATTCCTCTTGGCATGATCATCATCACTGCTTCTGCGCTTATGCACACTTTCATAGGAGTAGCGTACTGACCTTCGTTGGAGTAGCATATCAAGCTATGATGGGGTAATATACCAGCTTGCATTGGAGTACCAACCTGTGCTGGGGTAGCATACCAGCCTGCATTGGAGTACCAACATGCATTGGGGTAGGATACTTGCTTGCCTTGGAGTACCAACCTACGTTGGGGTAGCATACTAGCCTGCGTTAGAGTACCAACCTGCATTGGGGTAGCATACCAGCCTGCGTTAGAGTACCAACCTGTGCTAGGGTAGCATACTAGCCTATGTTAGAGTACCAACCTATGTTGGGGTAGCATACCAGCCTACGTTGGAGTACCAACCTACGTTGGGGTAGCATATCAACCTGAGTTGGAGTACCAACCTGCATTGGGGTAGCATACCAGCCTACGTCGGAGTAGCTCCCACTACTGGGGATCTCATCACTTCCCTCTACTAGGGAACACATCACTTCTCATTGTCCTTGACAAAGGCTTGGTCAACATATCTGCTACATGTTCGTCAGTAGAAATATACTGGATCAATTTTCTCGCCATAGTATTCTCCCTCTTGCTGGGAGAATCCTATGGACACAAATCAGTCTTTGTACATCTCTAGGCTATTTATCTGCAACATACTTTATCTTGTAGATCAACTTGGAAGTCACCACTTACTTCCCTTATGGTCTTAGAACCAAGGAAAATATATGTATCCCCATCCTTCTGACTGGCTTCCTCCTCATTCACTATAGCAAGGTCTACTGAAGCAAGGGAATCTTCCCATAAGATCTCATATGTCCTCGAAGCCTCTGAAACTTCAATCTAACCTTCTCAACCCATGGCATCTGTCTATCAGTTCCAGAATACGTCTCTCTCTTCCATCTGAATTTGAAAGTCTTTGAGTCTCCATTCTCACTCTGAAGCTTGAATCCCTTTGAGTCTGTATAATATTCGAAGCCATCTAATCCTCATGATATGGATCATCAATGTTGCATCCTGCAAAGTTTCATGGGACCACGCTAGTCTCTTCTTGGTTACTGCAACGATTCTAGGTAGGCCCTTCTAGCTCTACTAACTCTTCCTGATGATCTGAAGAGTGATCAAATGCACTCGAGGGATTTTTTCGGTCATCTTTGGAGCCTTATGCTCCTTACAATCAATCTCCATATGAGATACTATGTATCTCACAAAAGTACCCTTCTTCGTCTTCTTCCTCTTTGTTACATGGATGTATACGATCGTGTATACAACTTCTTATTTGGATAGTTTGGTCCATGTCTCAAACTAGAGACCATCTAATATGTTGTCTCCTGCAACTGTCACTATATCTTCCCTTAGATTTATCACCCGTGACCTGCTTGGAACAAGGACAACAAAGGGAAAAACAATAGACAAGAATAATACTCTTATAATAACAAAAACAAGAACGCGAACAATAATCAATAGCTCCTTCTCAGAGCTACTACTTTTTACCTTCTTGGAATAAGAACCAAAATAAAAATACAATAATAATAAATAGGAACAACACTCTTATACTTTTTTGATCAATCATTCCTTCATGGTAACCTACCCAGAACAAGAAAACAAGAACAAAAAAAAGTATAATAACATTTTCATAAGAACATATCTATGTCAACAAGAATAAAAAAACCTGACAATCTCATGGTAATCATCATATTATTACTAAGGTGACCTTCCTGGAATAAAAACAAGAAGTATCTACTAGAGGATATGTTAGTTCATCTTGCAAGCATTTGTATCAATAGTACTCACATGCTTCCAAGTATTCATTGTATTTAGCAGTAATAGAAACTTTCAAGGATTATTGTCACAACTAGTAATGTAGCAACTATCAAACTTGATATGTGAAAATTGGAAACTTATTAATTTAATCAAACCTAGAACTTGGAGTCTTATCTTCAAGAACAAGTGTTGTTGATTTTCTTCCGAGTCTCCTTCAATCAATATGACAAGTATTCTCTTCAACCTGTCCCCTGTACTTAAGACAATATGCTTTCTAGACAAAAATCTGAGTTAGAGAATATAGTGAAAATAAACTCTAAAGTCTCACCTTAATCAATCTAATACTTTGACTAAATTTAGTTTCTAACTTTAACTTTGAACAAAGGTTAGTATGATAATCATAACTTCAATAGATCAAAATACAACTAGATGTTCATAAGGTCACAATAATGCCATAACAATGAGAGAAAAATGAAAACAATCAAACCTGGAGTGCATTGTTCCTCTAAATGTGATGGATCTGAGATCCCTCTGGATCTACGATTTTTTCTTGGACTAGAGATCCCTTTTCTTGCAATCAAACTCAAAATTGTGATACAATTTAAACATATATAAGTACATATCTCTGGCATCATCGATAGGCATCTACAGACAGTGGCACCATCCGGAAGCAGTGACAAGCAATGACGAACCCTAAAACTTCAAAGTGCTCCAACTTGCAATCTAAAGGTAATTGGAGATGCGCTAGGGTAAGGCACACTATAACAACCAAATATTAGGCCCAACATTTCACAGAAACTTTACTGCAAATGGTACTGCATCTAGTGCTACAACCGGTGCTGCAACTAGTGTTGCAATTGGCATTGCAACTAGTGCTGCAATTGGCACTACAATTGGCACAAAGGAACTGGCATGAAGGAACTGACATTGCAAACCTAGGGTTTTTATTTGGAAACCCTAATATCTCAACTTCACAAATTTGCAGAACTGATTCGAGGAAGAGATGCGCCCTACTTAGGAGACCTTCTTAGTGAGTTCAGTAAGTGCTCAATGAGCTTGGCAATGGGGGAAACTAAGGATCTTCCTTCCAACGGTTAGACTCTTACAAAAGAACCTAGCTCTGATACCATGTTGAAATTTTGGTACGCTTGTTTAACCATAGATAATGTTACATCATTGTCACCCAACCATAGGCATTCACATATTCCACCCCCGAGCAAACTAACCTTTACTTATAATAATTTCGGCAAGCCTATTTTAGAACCAACAGATAAACCCTATTTTCTAACTACAACAACAACTCAAGACAAGTAGATCGCTCCTTCTCCAAGGGTAGTGCACAAGAGAGAGTCTCCATATCCACAGAACATGTACCATACACAATTGCAACAGCTGCAGCTGCAGTTGCACTACTCTCTCTCTCTCAAACTTGTGCCATACTTACCAAGAATATCACTAAGAAAATCACCAAGAGAGAGACCAAGAACAATAGATGATCATGCACCCTTATTCCTCCTTGCAGTTCTCCACAAGACTTGCACACTAACTAGGTGTACAAATGAGCTAAAACGTACTCTATTTATATTAATTTGTCCAATGACTTTTCTGGCTGGGCGAACCTGAATTTCTGGTAATTATATTTTATGTTTATCTTTTTCGTGTGGAGTTGACTTGTATTTCTGGAAGACAATATTCTAATATTATTTATTTTGCAAGGTCGAATTTTCTTCTAGTGTTTCCACACATCTGTTTAATGGTTCACTTGCTTCCGAAATATTCTATTCTAATTCATAGGTTACGCATGGAGGTTAATACCTCCCACAACTACCAAAACATCAACAATTCTTCCATCCAATTCTCTTAAGTGTGAGCAGAAAGAGCCCAATCTGTTGTATGTCTTCTAAGAATTTCCTACAAGAAAAATACTTGGCTCTCAAGCATTCAAAGAACATAAAATGCATAGTGGTTGATGGATTCCTAAGTTTCCCAACCTCTATGTTCACCTATAGCAATCTATCTTTCAACCAAGGTTTGTAATTCCCTCTTCAGATTGTTGATTTGGTCCATCTCTAGAGTGGTTTGTGGTTAGCAATGGAGAATACAACATGAGTCACGTAGAGCATGAACATGATAATGATAAAATGAATTCTAGAGTGAATGGAAATGAGATAATTGTAGCAAAGGATGGTCAAAATTACTTCTAACAAGAGAAATGTAAAACTCTTATACTTCTTCATGATGATTGTACTCAACCCATGCTTCCATAACTATGTGAGAATACTTTCCCACCAACCCATACATGCATTCAATGATTGGTTTTAATAAATCAAAGGAGGTAGATGGTTTCATTTAAGGTGCATGGTGAAAAGGAGATGAGATCTAAGGCTGACACTTGCCAATAGATGATTTAATTTCTCATAGGCCCCCTTTCCTCTTCCCCTCTAGTGGAATCACAACCACTCTCGTGCTCTCCATGACCATTTTGAACCATTTTATATTGTATTTAATCATTAATATTTACATTGTTTTAAGCCACCATGACACGCCCAACTCATGGCCATATATGTATATTTACATCATGACTATCCCTCTACTATTGTGGTCTTTTCCTTGAGCTCCACATTAAGAATTCATAATAACATATTTACATCATTTACATAATATGATTCAATACATTCTAGCGGTCAAAACTGGGATATTATAGACATGGTTTATAAATTTTGGTTATGCATATGAATGAACTTTAAGACCAAGTCAGAGAACAATGCAAACATAATTTACAACCTCCCTTTATATTTGGAACAAAGGACCCCTTCGCGTAGTGATTTGACTACCTAATCTACGAAGATGTACATACCCTAGGGCCTCTTTGGATTTGAACGTTTGATCTCCAAGGAGGAAACACATATTATAAACCATTAAACCCACTCTTGTTAAAGAACTAGTCCATTATATAACCTTAAAATACAATATGCATATACAAAATTAAATTTTATCAAATTTACATCATTTTCAAAAAAATATATTAATAAATTTATAAAACTATTACGTTACTCACCTTGAAAAATTGAAGCCATAAAATACTAAAAAAATAAGTGAGTGAAAAAATGACACTGCCATTAAAAAAAATTCAAATGTCTAATAACTACTCTCCATTAAAAACGTGCAAACAATTAGCAACATAAAATATATATATATATATATATATATATATATATATATAAAATCTTAGCAATATAATATTTAATTTCCACTAACCTCTCCTTTCAATATGGAAAATAATTAACAGATATAAGTAGCTCAATGGTTCTTCATTGTTCTTGTTTAAACATTTTATGATGAACAACAGAGCCTAGTTAGTTCTAGTATGATTTTACGAGCCTTAAGTTAATGGCCGAAAGTTTTGATCTCTCTAAACATATGATATATTACAATAGTTAATGTCAATAGAAAGTATATATTATGTAATAGAAAGTATATATTAGGTAGATCTATATGTAGTCGACATATGATATATTACAATAGTTAATGTCAATAGAAAGTATATATTATGTAATAGAAAGTATATATTAGGTAGATCTATATGTAGTCGTAAGACTCTCTAGAGCATTTAAATCAAGATTTTTATTAATAGATTGATCGCATATCATTGAGCTTCAGTTGAATGTAACTATGCTCATTCCATAAACTTACATGACTCAACATTTTCATATGCATAATAAGATCATAGAAAGAGAAAGATAAACTTAGTACTACAAAATTTCAACTTAATGTGGATTTCAAGATTTTATTTTCCACGTTTGGAAACACATAAAGTAAGAGACGGGGATTCCATTCTGGTATTTACTTGTAATATACGTTCCTTGTGATGGATGTCAGATGGCTTGGTGAAACTAACATTTTTCTTGGATAGCTCTATAAAATAGTCTACGCTACCCAGCAATTTCAAAGGATCCATATGTTTGGACATATCCTTTCTTGCATAGTCTTATTGTTTTTGTAATATGGTGTTATACAATAATATATCCATTAAAAATTTCTATTATATTCTTTGGGAAATTAAATTTAATAGAATCTATTTGTGTGGATTATAAATATGTCATAATCATATATACATCATATCATAGGTGATGAGTTCACTTTCGTGGCTTTCCACCCCTTTAGATATAATCAGTTTGCAAAACTAACACTGCAATGGAAATTGTATCAAGCTACACAAAAAAAAGAAATAATGATGTTGTAAAAATAAACAAATAACACAATTGATAATTACAATATAATGTAAACATAATAAAAAAATATAATGTAAACATAATAAAACAAATAATGATGTTGTAAAAATAAACAAATAACACAATTGATAATTACAATATAATGTAAACATAATAAAAAAATATAATGTAAACATAATAAAACAAATAATGATGTTGTAAAAATAAACAAATAACACAATTGATAATTACAATATAATGTAAACATAATAAAAAATATAATGTAAACATAATAAAACTTTAATTATAAAGAAAACAAATTATACCAATCCCATGTACGATTGTGTAGGGAGTTACATGGAAAAACAAAGCTAAACTCTTAGAAACACTAATTATCATATCATAGTGGTTAATAATGCAATGCATTTGTACTAAATTTATAGTTCATTGACAAATTTGATTGAGAATTGATGGAAAATACCAACAACTTCAACCCATAATCACAAAATTTTCAACACTCTGTCGCATTTAATATTCGACTGCTTTTCTGGCCTCATATCAACACGAAAATGAATTCAAATTTAGCCTTTTTTGTACAATGCTGAATTGCGCTCTTTCATAGATAACTCTGCGTGGAATTACCACTATGTTGGTATACCTCTGCGCAAAAGCATTAATGAACAATGTTGAAGAAATCTGTTGCAGACAATTTTAGACGAATTTCGACAAACAATGCGGGTGTGTTGCAGGTTACTCTGCAAGCGGAATCCTACAACAATACTAACTTGTCACAAATATTTACGAGGTGTTCCACTGAGCCAAATCGTGATTGTCGGTTCCTGCGAAGAGAAATACTTAGGAAACATTTTTTTAAACAAAATTTTAGAACTTGCTGAAATTGTGCATGGTCTTCCTGCAATCACATAAACTCGTCACACTTTCAAGATAGCTTATACATAGAGCTTAACAATCTAAACACACAACGCGACAACACCACACACTTTGTTCTTTCTTTTTATCAATGAAGGAGTAAATTTACACATGAAATCTCTTTCCTTCTTGGTCTCTTGGACCTATGTGATCCACACTATTACATATTCCATCTCACACATTCAATTTTTTATGTATATTACAAAGCATTCAATATATCTCGATCCCTCAGATAGCTCACAAACAAATGAATCCCGAGTTATCTTAACAAATGCCTAAACTAGATATTTGTTCCTAATATTTAGCAACATACTTAACACCTATGAAAAACAACTCGATATCTAATCAAACAAACCTAACAAAACGAAAAATGTCTTCCAGAGACATTTTGTAATTATTACAGATATAATAAAAGAAATTAGGGAACCAACTCACTTGGTAAATGTTTGCGACACATGAGGTCAATCTTTAATATTTATTGCTAGATGCTCTTGCATCAAACTCCCAAGGAAGAAATGAATTATTCATCAGGTCATCAAGGTCTGTGCTATACTTGGATATTTCTATTGCTATCATCCAAGTACCATCCTCCGCTGGTCGTCCCTTCCATTTGATCAAATACTGGAAACACTCCTTGCTTTTGGTTTTCCTTAATACCTTCTTATCCAATACTTCCTCGATTTCCTTTTACACTACTCACAGTAGTTTCTCTTTCCATTCTATAGTCTAATCTTCATCACGTATAGGTTCATCTGCTGAAACATCCTCTATCTCCTTGAAGGGATACAAATCTGCAACATTAAAGATTGGAGAAATCCCAACACCACTTGAAAGTTCTATTTTATATGCATTAGAAGAAAATTTCCTTAAAATTTTACATGGTCCAATCTTTTAAAGCTTTAGTTTGTTATAAGTCCCTACAAGAAACCTCTCTTTCCTCAAATACGCCATGACCAAATCACCAACCTCAAAATTCTTTGATCTTCTCTTCATGTCTTCTCGTTGTGTATACTTGTGGTCTCTGTAACACCCCTGTTTCCCCCAATTTGCAATTAATCATAGAATAGGAATTACCATGCTAATGCATGAGGAAAATGTAAATGTATTATTGTTTGAGTTGCCAATAACTGACTGTGGGGGTGAAGCCTTGAAAGTACTGGCCATGATATCACTAGAGGAAGAATGTGAAAACCATACAAGAGGGTTCATATATCAAATAACCCCAAATCTTCATGATAAGGATGAAAAACCTCCTTTGAATCCCAAGGAAAGGAAAGCAGTCAATGAAGAAAGAATGGTGGTTGAATCACCAACCACCCCCATGAATGGAAACATGGGCTGTCAGCTTGAAGTACTGCAGGGACCTGCAGACCTGAGTTTCCTTTTGATAGAAGGAACAGGATAGGTTGGCGAAACCGTCCAAGGTAAGAGGGACACAGAGGAGAGGAGAGGGACACACGAGATGAGAACATGAGCTCGCAAGGGAGAGGCACGAAGCTCTCCAGCGGATCATGAACATAAGGTCACGAGCTTGATGCCGAAGAGCATCTGAGAAACCTCGCCGAGGCCACAAACGAGTGAGAAAGCTCCGAGTTGCAGAAAACAGGACCCGAACAGAAACTGAAACAGAGAGAGAAACCTCGAGAAGAGTGAGAGTTCCCTAGTGATATCATGGCTTGACACGGGGGTGGCCAGAGTGCTAATATTGAATGCCTCTGAGCCTATGGTTAGGTGGAAGGACGAACACCCATAGTCAGTTGGTTGGTGGCAACCTGTAATAGATAAGTGATTTCTTACTCTGTGTAATTTAGCTGTAATTGGGCATGAATTTGGTTATACGGTGTATGTTTCAAGAATTGTGCTTGATTTATGAATGGATATACTGTGTCTCTTTCCTTACTGCTTGGCTGTATAATTAGGCCAGTAAGAGATTATATGGATAGGACATGATTGGTACTCGTAAATACTTGTGTCCTGAGGCGGCTTGAGTTAGAGCCACGAATTGTGAGTTCATCGACCTTAGGCATAGTCTCATGTACACATGCCATCCTTTCTAGTTGTTTAGAGTCCCTTGGAGGACGAATTCTGTTAAGCTCAGGAGAGGTAGTGTAGTTATGTACAGGCTCCCTGTGAGGCAAGTAGAGACCGAGACTCACTCAAGTCCTAGACTTGACGAATGAGCGCAAGGGGTGCGCAGAAGACTCTTCTAAGAGTCAAGCCTAGGAGAAAGAGCGCAAAACTCTTAATTCCTTCATAGCTGAGAAAGCTCAAGAGGGACAACACTTTTAGTAAGTGTTGGAGAGACCCAATAGTCGACTTGCAGTAGAATATCGAAGGCTGAGACCTTTGAAGCGTTAGAATCTTCCGAGATCGGGAAGAAAGCCAAAGCTCAGGAGGAAGAACAACAACAACCCTTAGATCAACTGTAGAGGGTGGATATGGACCATTGAAATCCTACATCCAGGCGCATAGGATAGCGTGCAAGAGGAGAGGATCTGAACAGACGGTATAGAACCGTCAGATCTGGAGCGGGGACCGACAGTCGTTGGATTCGGAGATAGGCGCACGAAAGAAGTCCCGTAATCACTTTAATTGTTGGATCATTGGAGGACAGGTGGCGAACATTTGAAAGCCACCGGGGTTTCGAAACTTAGGCGTATAAGGGTGGTGAAGAACGAGGATTCGCAATCACTGAAATCGCGAGGGTTATTTTGGATCATTGGATCCAGGGCGACACGTGGCAGAGATCTAACCCATCGGAGTTTTTACACCCGGGATACCCAAGGGCAAGTTTCCTTGTCTTCGCACGTTGCGAAATCCCAACTTGCGAAACCCCAAAATGGTATAGTCGGGTTAGAGTTTGGTGTTTCAGCATTTCGGCACCCAGGATACCCAAGGGTAAGTTTCCTTGTACTCGCATGTCGCAAAATCTTGATAGGTGAAACCCTGAAATAGTTTAACGTGGATAAGTTTTGGTGTTTCGGAGTTTCGGCATCCAGGAAACCTAAGGGCAAGTTTCCTTGTCTTCGCATGTCACGAAACCCCAACTTGCGAAACCCCGAAATAATAATAGCAGGATAAGTCTTGATGTCTCGGTATTTCGGCACCCGGTATACCTAGAAGCAAGTCCCTGGTACACGCCAGTCCTGAATTCTCGGCTTGTGAAATACCGATATGGATTAGCACATGTAGATTTGGTTGTCGGTGTTTCGGTACCCGGAAAATCGAAGGTATGAACCCCTCGTCCCCTTCTACCGCGAAAACCCGGTACGCGAAATTCCGAAAGGTGGGATGCTAGGTTTAATCCGAGGCATTGTTAGATATCACAAACTATTGGTCCCTTTTAGATTTCGGCACTTCGAGAGACAAGAGAGCAGGGGAACACATGAATCGTGATTTCTCGAATCGCGAAAGCCAGAAGAACCTCTCTGGTAAGGCCTGTGGTCATAACCAATGATCACATGGGTAAGGATAAGGGATGGTAGGGTCTGCATCAGGGCCCATAGGGATTCGAGGAATTCTGTTCCTCAGTGAAAAAGAGGAAAAAAGCCAAAAAATATTAGTTCCCGTAGTGGGTGTGTTACAATCTCTCTCTTGCAATTTCTGTTTGACCCTTTCCTATAACTCTTGCATACTTACTGCAAAATCATCACCATCAACACTTCTCAATTCCCATTTTCCCAAATTCCTCAACTCATACACTCCCTTAGGATGCATTCCACACAAAATCTAGAATGAACTCATCCATGTGCTTCTATTTGGTGATTTGTTATATGAAACTCAAATTGAGAAAACATCTGATCCCACTGCTTAGGGTTCTCATTCACAAGACCTCAAAATATTTCCCAGACTTATATTTACTACCTATGTTTGTCCATTAGTATGTGGATGATAGGATGAGTTAAAACTAAGATTAGTACCAAGATTCTTCCATAAGTTTCTCCAAAAGTATCCCATAAACCTAATATCTTTGTCAGAAACTATACTTTTGGGTAAACCATGCAACCTTACAACCTCTTTAAAAAACGATTTTGCAACATTTGTCATAACACTAGTCTTGGTACAAGCAATGAAATGAGCCATTTTTGAAAATCTATCTACCACAACCTAGATTGAATCATAAGCTGTATGTATTCTTGGAAATTCCAACACAAAATCCATACTCACTGCATCCCATGGCCTGCTTGGAATGGGTAGTGGATGATACAACCCTGTATTCTAACTTTTTCCTTTAGCATGCTCATAAATTCCGCACTTCTCCACAAAATTCTTCACTTGATTCTGCACACCTAGCCAATAATAAAAATCATTTATGTGAGCAAAAGTTCTATCTTGTTCAAAATGTCTTGACAATCCTCCACTGTGTTGTTCTTTGATCAAATTTTCCCTCATTGAACACTTTGCACAATTTATTGTTCTTAAACAACAATCCTTCCTGTAACATATAGTCCAACCATTGACTTCTATTACCGGAAATGAGATTTTCATAGGCATCCTTGAAATCTGCATCATCTTGATACATTTCTTTTAAACCATCAAAGCCTAAAGTGCTAACTTGAAATTCTTGCAAAATTAAATTAATTCTACTCAAAGCATCAACAATCTTACCACTTGTGTGTTTAATCACAAAGGTAAAATTTGCATAAATTCAACCGACTTGGCATGCATTTAATTCAATTTTGGTTGAATACTAATAAATTGTAATACATGAGGTAATGCCTCCACTTCTTAAGTGTTTGAACAATTGCATAAAATTCCTTGTCATAAGAGGAATATTTATGTTTTGCTTCTTTTAATTTCTCAGTAAAATATGCAATTGGTATTTTCTCCTGAGTTAAGACAACTCCTCTTGTAGTCCCACTAGCATCAGTCTCAACTTGAAATAATTTAAGCTTGGCAAAGATAACATGATCTTTTCAGTAATTTTTTTCTTCAATATTTTAAAATTTCTATCAGTTGCTTCAATCTACTTGAATGGTTATTTGATTTCTTTGATAGTTTCTACAATAGGTGCACATATCTAACTAAAAATTCTAATGAACTTTCTATAAAAACTTGCAAGTCCATGGAAACTTCTTACCTCAAATGCATTCCTTGGGGTTGGCCAATTCACAATTTCTTGAACCTTTTTTGGGTCCATATCCAAACCTTCTTCATATACTACAAACCCAAAATATATCAACTCCCTCTTCATTAAATTGCATTTCTTCAAATTTATCAACAATTTTTCCTTTTGCAGGGTACTCAAAACCATCTTGAGATGCCTTAAATGTTCCTCTTTTTTCTGGTTACAGATCATAATATCATCTAGATGGACTATCCCAAAATTTCCAATAAATTCCTTTAAGACCTCATTCATTAACCTCATAAATGTACTAGGAGCATTTGTGAGCCCAAAAGACATCAACAACCATTCATACAACCCACTATTAGTCTTGAAAGAAGTTTTCCACTCATCCCCTTCTCTAATTCTAATTTGATGGTATCCACTCTTTAAATCAATCTTTGAAAAATATTTTGAACCACTCAAACAATCCATTAAATCATCTATTTGAGGTAAATCTATACCTTATGGTAATTTTATTGATTTCTCTAGAGTCAGTGCACATGTGCCATCCTCCATCCTTCTTTGGGATGAGTACTGTTGGTACAACACATGGACTCAAACTCTTCTTCACCAAAGATTTGTCTAACAATTCTTGTACTTGTCTTTTAATCTCTTGATTATCTTGTGGTGTCATTCTATAGGCTGCTTTATTAGGAAAACTTGCTCCAGGTATTAAATCAATTTGATGGCTAATACTCCTTATAGGGGGTAATGCATTTGGAAAATAATCAACTATAATATCAACAAACTCATCCAGCATAGCTTTAACTATGTAGGTAAATCATCAAAGTTTGTATTAGTGAGTATTACCTTTGGCTTACCAATTAAGGAAAAATGTACCTCCCCTCTCTTCTTGACTTATTGCACCAACTCCCCACTTATCAACAATACACTTGGACTAGCTTCTTCTTTGGCTCCTTCATCTTGCAAAGGCAACAAAACATGCCTATGCCCATTTTTTTTTAGAGAATAAGTGTTCCTCCTACACTCATGAATGGATTTTCTATCATACTGTCATGGTCTTCCCAACAAAACATGGAAAACATCCATGGGAGTTATATGACATAACACCTCATCCTTGCAGCTACCAATCTGGAATTCCACTTTACATTGTTCATTCACCAAAATATGATGTCCTTTTTGCAACCATGACACTTTATATAGAGTGGGATGCATTGTATTTTTTAGTGCCAACTTATCTACCAATTCAATGGAAACCAAATTATCTATGCTACCACTATCAATAACAACTTTCCAACACTTACCCCTTGACTTGCATATAGTCCTGAATAGAATTTTCCTCTAGGTTGGTTCTTTAGCTTCCTTCTCTTATTTGATTAGAACCCTTTTCAACAAAAATGACTCCCCTACCCCAGGAAATTCTTCTTGTGTGACTATCTTCACATATTCTTCCTTTGCTTCTGCTATATTTTCATTTTTCTGACCTGCTTCCTTGTTCTCTGGACAGTCCCCTAAAATGTGTCCTATTTTACCACATGTATAACATCTCATTTCTATGCCTCTTCATCGACCTCTTGAGAAAAATCTTCTGCCTCTTGATTCTCCTCCTCTTGGTGTCTAGTTGCTTGAAATTTCTCCCTCTTCTTTTGAAGGTTGAAATATTCCTCTATTAGATTGTCCTTTGCTTCTTGTTGAACTCCTTCCTTTGTTTCTCTGGCTTTGCTTTCTGGCAAGATTCTCTCCTGCCTTCAAAGCTGCTTGGTATGCATCTTCAACAACTCTTAAGGACGAAAGGGTGATTTCATCTTGAATTTCATACCTCAGACCATTTATGTATCTACCAACCTTCTCAAAATCTTCTTCAATGAGACCATCTATAATATTCAACCTATAGAATTCTTCTGTGTATTCCTTTAATGCCATAGTTTTCTGTCTAAGGTTTTTCAATTGTCTAAACAAATTCAGTTGATAATACTTAGGCATGAACTTACTTTTAAAGTTGGCCACCATTATGTCCCAACTCCTAATCTTATATTTTCCTTTTTTCCTTTCGTCTTCTTGCATCTCATCCCACCATAGAGTTGCATGTCCTTTTATCCTAGTCACTACATGCTTTACCTTCTTCTCCTCTTCTACCTCTTCATAATCAAAATATTTATCCATGGCATTTATCTAGTCAAGTAATTCATCAACATTTAAATTACCTTTGTACATGGGCACTTCCTTCTTAGGTTTGGCTCCAACTCTTGTGACCATTCTTACTACATGTTCCTATGCTATTTCTCCTCCTAGATCTCCTTATGTTTCCTCGTCAAAACTTGTATCTTCACTCCCACTGACATCTCCCATGTCAGGTTCTCTCCTCTGAGTTGTCTCCATGGCCTCCATCCTTGCCTGGATGCGCCTCAACTCGTAGCATAACTAATCAGTTACCACATTCCTATCTTTGCCTCCTCTCATGGATGACATGATTCCTTAGATACAACGTTTCTTTGATACCAAAAATGATGGAAAATACCACCAACTTTAACCCAAAATCACAAAGTTTTCAACACTGTGTTGCAGTCAATATTCGATTGTTTGTCTGGCCTCAAATCAACACGAAGAGACGTCCAATTTTTTCCTTTTTCCTACAACGCTGAATTAAGCTTTGTCATATATAAATTTGGGTGGAATTACCACTACACATATATACCTCTGCGTGGAAGCATCAACGCACAATGTTGATGAAATCTATCGTAGAAAATTCTATGTGAAATTAAACAAACAATGCAAGTGTGTTGCAGGTTACTCTGCATGCGTAATCCTACAACAATACTAACTTGTTGCAGATCTTTACGAGGTATTCCACTACGCCAAATCATGACTGTCTGTTCCTGTGAAGAAAAATACTCAGGAAATATTCTTTTAAAGAAAATTTTAGAACTTGCTGAAATTAACTTCAAACGGTCTTCCTACAATCATATAAAATCATCACTCTGCCAAGATAGTTTATACGTAGAGTTTAGCAATCTAAACACACAACACGTCAAAATGCAAACACATAGTGCAACAAGACCACACACTTTGTTCGTTCATTTTGTCAATGAAGGAATAAATTTACACGGGAAAGCTCTTTCCTTCTTGGTCTCTTAGGCCTGTATGATCCACACTTTTACATATTCAATATCACACACTCATTTTTTTCTATCTCTTACCAAGTATTCAATATATCTTGATCCCTCAGATAGGTCACAAGCAAATGAATCCCGAGTTAACTTAACAAATGCCTAAACTAGAGATCCGTTCCTAATATTTAGCAACATACTTAACACCTACAATAAACAACTCGATATTTGATCAAACAAACTCAACGAAAATGTCTTCTAGAGACATTTTGTAATTATTACAGATATAATAAAAGAAATTAGGGAACCAAGTCCCTTGGTAAATGTTTCTAACCCATAAGGTCAATATTTAAGATTTACTGCCACATGATCTCGCATCAAGAATACAACCATAAGATGATAGTGGTTTGAACCAAGATTACATTCTTGAACCGGACCTGCATTTAGTGATTAGATATCATGTAAGTGTAGTTTATTTAACCAAAGAGTACATCATATGAAAGTAATAATGGATATTTTTTTCATGGAGATTGCACTAGTCTTCACATTGAAGCACATAATAGAGCACCAATAAAAACTTTATAGCCTTTAATGAAATTGTACATATTAATTTATATAAATATTTTCCCACGCCAAACACCAAATTTGTGTATGAGACCCTCTTGTTTGGGGGACAAGGGACCCCTCCATAGATGCTAAAGTCTAAATAGGTGTACATACCCCGTGTCATGTCATCCAAGGATGTACATAATTTGTTCGTTGTCTATTAAATATGGGAGCGTGGAGTGCTAAAGAAAATAAGCCATGTGGAAAGGAGAAATAAAAAAACACAAATACATAAAAAACAAGGGTTGCATGGCAGGTTAGTCCCTGCCAACTAATGAAGTAAGCTTCCATGTAGCATTATTATAATTTAAATAAGATAATAATAGTTAAAATTCAAATTTAAAAGTCTGCATTGTGACGATGTGTTTGAAAAATAAAACTTTACGACATGAAAATTAAAACTAGATTTCAAGTGACGATACTTTAACTTCTTTGCAACCGAATTCCCTAGAAACTCCCATCCAAAATCCCAGCCATGGATGATCAAATCTTTGCTGAAATACCTTTAAAGGTTGGGTTTGCAGCTCCAATGAGTAAAAGGGAGCATTGCATGATCATTTCACTAAGTCTTTTTGTTGCATGTGCAAGATTTTATAGCCATCGACAGAGTACCAGGTATGATAATGCTTAAATTTTGCAACAAAGTGTTAAGTTTGAAAATTTGAGGATGTTGTGGTTATTAGGAGACATTCATTTCGCAATCTGCATGCTTTTCCCAAAAAAGGTCTTAATACAAAGAAACTGGTTAAATTTCGTTCAATTTGCTACATTGTTAATTAAAGGATGGAAGCTTTGATTTGGGAAGGCTCTTTTGGTGTTTTTTCAAAATTTTCAAATAATATGAATTTTGATGGAGCTTAAAATGCCAATGCTAGGTCAGTTGCAGAAGTTGTTTTAGTTTTAAATTTTGTGCTTCTAGGAAGGAGAAAACAAGCTAAAAAAATTGAATGCAATGACCTTAACGATATGATGTATTGGTCGTCCATGCCTTCTGTTTTTGTGGGCTATGATGATTTTGTACAACGTTAGAGAATATAATCTCCAAGTCGGTAATATTCTTATTAACCAACTTTCATGGAGGACAAAAACTTCAATGAAATGACAGAAAAATGGTACAAGAAATGACATGCAACCTATTGGAATAGTTTAAGATATAGAGGTTCAAGAAAAACTTCCAAAACAATCTAAAGTTGCAATCTATATAATTGCAGATACCAATTTCAAAGCATTGGATATCTCCACTTTTGAAAAAGGTAAATTGGTGAGGAAGATAAAGGCTGTGTCAAAAGGAAGGAACATGTCTCTCACTACTCTTTCAATGACTCTCTTTATAGTATTTTGTTTTATTGGTTATATTATTTTTATATATTATGAATCATATTTTTCCATCCATTAAAAAAAATCTTTTACATATTATATATATATATATATATATTTATTTATATATATATGTTAAGTTTATATTAAGTTTT
>ML786158.1:8820-21297 GCA_009831015.1 Picea engelmannii | reverse complement strand
TCTGACATCTTCATATTAAATAATCTCTTCATTAGAAATACCTTATTGGACGCCGAGGGTTTTTCATACAATTTGTCCAATGCATCCATCAAACCCTTCGTTGTATTTTCTTTGGAAATATTGAAAGCCACCGACGCTGCCAGGCTCAACCGTATCATTCCTAGAGACTTTCTGTCAAGAATCTCCCATTCTTCATCCTTCATGGTCGTTGACTTCTTTGCTACTCCACCCAATGGTAGGAAAAGATCCTTTTAATATAAATAATCTTCCATCTGCATCTTCCATAACTGGTAGTTTTGGCCGTTAAATTTCTTGACCCTAAACTTTCCATCTTCCGACATTGCTCCCACTCGAACCAGGAACCCTCTTTTCCTGGGAGTTTCCTTTTGCTCTGATACCAGTTGTTAGAAAAATAGGATTGTGGAGCAATAAAATAAAACAAATGCGGAAACAAAACACAGAAGATACACAATACAAGAGAGACACGGATTTACGTGGTTCACCCAGTCTGGGCTACGTCCACCAGAGAAATTGCCAGGTCCTTCCTTTATTATTATCCATCAAATGAAGGGATACAACCCACAACAAAACCCACTGTAAGTTTCTCTTCTTTCTCTCATAGTCTCCTCTCTCAGAATACAATATTCGCCATCAACCATAGCCACAATACATTTCCCTCATAAAAGAGGGTTGCCTTCTAGGGAAAAAAACCCTAACATAATCTCTACCGTTAGATCTGGGACCTTATAATGAACCGTCTAGATTTACAATGAAATTACAATATACATTTACAAGGAAATTTTTTCCTTCGGGGGCTTCGCCCCTGAACCCCTACTGGGGGCCTGCTTGCCCCTAGACCCCCAGCCGGGGGAATAGCCCCCCCGGACCCCGTAGAGGGGGTACCCCCCCTCTGCACTCCGCCGCGTGGAAGAGTGTACATACTTCTGGGGTGTAAATACTTCATGGGGTATAAACATGGATGAAAGTAAAATACCTCTAAATCAGGAAGATAATTAGGCTCCACAACCAACACTTCTTTCCATCGCATCCATGGCCTTCAGTAGCCATCTTCTTGTTCCTGTCTTCCCTCTCGACAAACTTGTTGCTGTCACTCTGCAACCGTGAGTGCTTCTAGCCTTTCCTATAGTTCTCCTGACTATCTATTGACTGCTGAGCACCTTGCAACAATCATCACCGAGCTTCAACACTCTGTCTTCCTTTTCCTCTGGCTCCCTCTGCCTGTAATATACCGACAAAAACAAGCTCTGATACCAAACTTGACGTAGACCCCCGACCCTTTGTCTGAGATCCGCACAGGATCGTTCTAAATTCTCCTCGAGCTGAAGCGGCTCCCTCGGATCCCTATTGGAACCGATCCACAGGTCCTTCGTGAAAAACCTGCCCTGCGTAATTTAACACCAGGTGCGAGCCTTACATCTCCATTCGACCACAACAGGGCCTTAGCGCAAGCGCCTTTCATGACTCGCGATCTCGCGAGTTCGTGAGTCAAAGACCCTCGACTCCAAACCTCCAACACCCGAGCTGCGATACGGGTGTGGCTCCTAACTCACTAGCATCTCTATAAGCGATCGTCAGCTAGGGCCTAACTCTAGCACCCCTCGCAACTCGCAGCTTCGTGAGTTAGAGTGTTGAGCCCTCGTGCTCCTCCTTTATGAGTCCACGATGCACGATAAGTCAACGATGGGTTGACCCCTTCCAAGGTGACGCGTGTACGCCACCTGTCGCCTACTTCCTCATTTTTCTGTGCACTCTATGTTTGTGCCACCTGTCAACCACTCGATCCCCACCTAATGGACGTGACACGTGTTCGCTTGAGCCCTCAGCGCTCGACACTTCGCGACTTTAGCGATCAAGGTGCAACTCCTTCACCATCCGAAACCCCGATACACGATGTAGAAAGGCGCCAAATCTCACGGCTCTCCTTCCTCCTCGATCGATGGTTCAGGTTGAATAGTGATCTCATGACTCGGAGGTTTGAAGCAAAAAGAACTCCACCTCCCCGCTCACGATACCCGATTTTGCGAAATGATCTAGATCTCACTCCGACGGTCCAGATCTCGTACTCTGTCCGATCCAACGGTAGCTGTGCTCTTCCTCCTGAGATTTCTCTACTTTTTTTTGACTTAGAAGATTTTCTAAGTCTCGAAGGTCTCAGCCTTCGACTCTTCCTCTTGTGAGCCTAGTTCCTTTAGGTCTCGTCTACGTTATAGAAACGCTTCCCCTCCTAAGATTTGTCAACTCAGAAACCTAAAAAGGTTTTCTCTGTGCGCGTTCTTCTTGCACTTTCTCTTCTGAGCTTATGGACTTAGAACAAGTCCACTCTCGCACACTCCTTGTGCTGGTGAGATTTCAAATAACTCAGATTTGAGGCCGTTTCTTGGGAAGAAATGCCTCATGCCCTCTTGGCATCCTTCTGCTCGATGCACACCTTGCAGAGCCTATAGGGTATTCAACAACCTTGTGAGTGTCTTCCCTGTGACACTTCCCTTATCTCAGAACTTGAAAAAGAGAGTTCTTCTTGGTGCACTCCTTGCACTCGCTTGATGCCCTCTTGGAAGATGTTCTATAGAATCTACAGTGACTCTGTCTTCTCACTAAACTCAAAATAGAGTTCCTTCTGTGCACCCTATGCATCCACTCAATGCCCTCTTGGCAGAGTCTCATAGAATTATCAGAAATTATGTCTTCCCTATGCCCTCCTCTAGACAGTTATTCCTTCAAGGTGTTCAAAAACCTTGAGGCTTCCTCCTTGAGTTAATGACTTCCTCTGGTGCACCCTCCTGGCATGTCTTTGTCTAAATTTCGCAGAATTCAGAAGTGCACTCTATGCACTGGATTACAGAACATGCAGTGTTCTGTCATGCACTCTTGCATGAAACCACAAAGAACCTAGACCTGGAATCAAAGAAATCTGAACATATAGTGAAAGCTATCTATCCCTGCAGATGAACATCTAACATATATCTACAACATATCATAAACACATAAAGACATTCATCAACATACACAGAATAACATGCAGGAAAAACTGCTCTAATTGTATTAATATGAAATGCCTCTTTAAAATGTGAGCTCGGACTGTAACAAAGTCACGACTTCTTATCTTCTCCCTATTCTCTCTATTATTCTCTTCCTCTCTACTGACTCCAGACTAACTCTTCCAGATACAAAGGATCTTTTTTTACAAAAGGGGGCTCCTCCCGGAAGTTAACGCAGCCACTCTCGGCCCCTTCCACCACCTCTCATCATCCATCGTGGTCTCTTTTCAGCACATCCCTCTCTCAGTAGTTATGCAACATATATTCATACATCATTTACATTCCTCTGACCTTTTATACAAAGGTCTGCTAAATCAAACATTCACAATCTTTGAGTTTTCCATAGTCCTTGGCCAGTATAGTTATTTTTACAGACTGGGGGAAACGGGGTGTTAACATTCCCTCCCCCTTAAAGGAACATCGTCCTCGATGTTCTGTCTATCAATATGACATGTATGTACTGGGGTAAACAAAATCAGATATGCTTGTTTCATGGCATATTCCATTTCCCATGTAGCCTCATCTGGGCCAAAATGTTTCCACTGCACCTTGACCTGTGTAATGGTTCGGTTCTTGAGCGGGGTTTCCTTTCTGTCCAGTATGCATTGAGGTTCTGGTAGGAATTCTCCCTCCGGTTCCACCTGGATCATAGACCAGTCAATTATATGATTAGAATCATGTACATATTTCTTCAATAATGAAACATGGAAAACATTATGTGCTTTTACTGTGGGAGGAAGTGCTAGCCTATAAGCTACAGGTCCCACTCTATCTAGAAATTCAAAGGGTTCACAATACCGAGGTGCCAACTTGGCACAAGTTCCCATCCTCAGGGAACTCTTCCTAGGCCTAACTCTCAGATATATGTGGTCTCCCACTTGGAACTCTCTTGGAGTTCTCCTTCTGTCGACGTAGCTTTTCTGTCGGTTCTGAGCAACCTTTAGATTTTGTTTTATCTGAGTCACTTGTTGTTCCATTTCTTTCAACATGTCGGGTCCAATGGTAAATCTGTTTACGGGGTTACTCCAACTGACTGGAGTGTTGCACGGCCTACCATAGAGGACTTTGAAAGGACTCTTCTTCAGGGATTCTTGGTAGCCGTTGTTGTAGGCGAATTCCACCAGTGGCAAGAAATCTTCCCACCTATTGGGTTGATGCATTACATTCATCTTGAGCATGTCTTCTAATATTTGATTCACCCTTTCCGTCTGTCCATCGGTTTGAGGGTGATAGGCTGTGCTAAATAATAACTTGGTCTCCAAACCAACCATCAGTGATTTCCAAAAGTTGGAAGTAAATTTCGTGTCTCTGTCAGACACGATCTCTTTCGGTGTACCATGCAATCTGAATATCTCCTTCATGAATACATTGGCGATGTCTATTGCCTTACAAGTCGACTTGACGGGGATAAAATGAGCAGACTTGCTCAATTTATCCACCACTACCATGATGGCGTCATTCTGTTTGGTCAAGGTTGGAAATCCGATGATGAAATCCATGGAGATGGTTTCCCATTTCCATTCCGGAATTGGTAGAGGTTGTAATAATCTTGTTGGGTGTCTGTGTTATGCTTTTACCTATTGGCATTCTATGCATTTGGCTAAGTACTCAGCTATGTATTTCTTCAATCCATGCCAATAGAATTGTTTCCTGGTGGCCGTGATCATCTTTTGGTATCCTAGATGGCCAGTATAGGGTCTTTTGTGCAGTTCATTCATTATGAACCTCTTCAAGTCGTCACAATCTGGGATATACAATCTGTTTCTGTAAGTGAGCAGACCTCCTTCCATCATCTAGTAGCCTCCATACTTTATCCCTGTGGGTTCTTGCTGCAGGTATGAGGTCACGGTCTGGAAGAATGTGTCTGTCTCTTGTGCATTTCTGACTCTTTCCTTGACATCCGTCTCGTAGGTGCTTGCTGCTACCAGGTGAATTGTTTTCATGCTTCTGTTAAGGGCATCAACCACCCTATTTTCCTTTCCCTTAATATGTTTGATTTGAAAATCAAACTCGCTGAGGAGGGCCATCCACCTAGATTGTCTGGCATTGAGCTTTGGTTGGTCAAACAGATATTGCAATCCACAGTGGTCTGTCATAAGTACAAACTTTCTTCCCAGGAGGTAATGCCTCCACATTTTTAAGGCGTGCACTATGGCGGCCAACTCTAGATCGTGGGTCACATAGTTGACCTCGTGCTCATTCAATTTTTGGGATTCATAGCAGACCACACTTCCTCCTTGCATAAGGACTCCTCCGAGCCCTTCCTTACAGGCATCTGTGCACACGAGGAAGTTAGCTTCGAGATTGACAATCTTCAGCACAGGTGTGTGGGTCAGTAGATGTTTCAGGGTTTGAAATCTTTCTTCACATTTTTGTGTCCACGTGAATTTTGTCCCATTCTTCTGGAGGGTAGTGATTGGACACCCAATCTCGGAGAATCCTTTTATAAATCTCCTATAGTATCCTGCTAAGCCCATAAAGGATCTGATATCCGAAACGTCCTTCGGGGTAGGCCATTCCATGATAGACCTAATCTTATCAGGGTCTACTGCTACCCCTTCTTTAGATAGGACATGGCCCAAATAATGTATTTGCTTTTGGAAAAAGTCACATTTTCTAAATTTGGCATAGAGCTGATGTTCTCTTAGCACTTGAAGCACAAGTCTAAGGTGTTCCTCATGTTCCTCTCTATTCTTGGAGTAAATTAATATGTCGTCAATAAAAACCAACACAAATTTGTCTAGGAATTTGTTGAGCACGTTGTTCATCAAGCACATAAAAGTGGCAGGGGCATTGGTTAACCCAAATGGCACTACCACGAACTCATAGTGACAATATCTCATCCTGAAGGCAATTTTGTGGATGTCTTCACCCTTGATTCGGACTTGATGATATCCTGATCTCAAGTCAATCTTCGAGAAGATAGAGGCACCTCCCAATTGATCGAACAAGTCATCGATCCTGGGTAAGGGGTACTTATTCTTTTTAGTTACCTTATTGAGTTGTCTATAATCTATGCACAGTCGGAGGGTACCGTCTTTCTTTTTCACAAATAGGACCGGTGCTCCCCATGGAGACACACTGGGAAGGATATAGCCTATGTCCATCATTTCTTTCATTTGTAATTTAAGCTTAACTAGCTCAGGTGTGCTCATCCTGTAGGGTGTCCTAGACACTGGCACCGCTCCTGGTGCAAGTTCTATTGAGAAGTCAATGTCCCTTCTCAGAGGTAGACCCAATACCTCTTCCAGAAATACATCTCTGTATTCTCTCAGTGTGGGGTGGTCTTCGAGGCTTGGTTCATCACCTTCAATTGTTTTCAACACCTGTATTGCATATAGTGGGCATCCTTTTCTACAATACTTTCTCATTTGAAGAGCTGATATTTGCCTCATTGAGATAGGTTTTTGGATCCCTTGAAGGGTTATCCTCCTTCCTTCTTCACTTATGCATTCCAAGTTTTATGGTAACAATCTAGCTTGGCTTTATGGGGGGCTAGCCAGCCCATGCCAATCAACAAATCATACGATCCCAGAGGTAATACATTAAGGGTTGCTTGGGCGGGGAATTCACCCATAATGAATTGGCAGGCTGGTATGACCTCCGCTACCCTTCTTTTGGTGTCAGTGGCTAACTGTACCAACCATGGCTTGGTGTTTTTATTTGGCTGTAGTTTACATTTATCAACAGCCTTAGGGGCTATATAACTAAATTTGAACCAGGGTCAATCAAAATAGACACTAGATGGTTGGTGATCATACCTTCGATTTCCACCACTGAAGCTTGGTGGTTAGCTTGGTTATCATCCAAGGCTGCATAAATTTGTGGCACACTCCTGGCCACGTTATTAATGGTGGTAGCTTCTTGAACGTTGTAAATTCTTCGGTTGTTCTGCTGTCAGTGTGGGCAGTCCCTCTATAGATGTTCTTCTCCACAACCCCAACATTTCAAAGGTTCTCTCTTTGGGTTATCAGTCCTTACTGGGGCAGATCCAAAAAGTTTATTTCCGCTCAAGGAGGGAAAGATGGGCTGGGAAGCTCATCTTTGAGTTCTTTTTTATAGTCCTTAAATCTTGGGGATTTAAACCCCTTTTTTTGGAATCCTGAACTATTCTTTTGCTTCCAGCCTTCGCGAGGTTCTGTCCGACGCCCAAGTTGTTCATAACAATATCTTTATTTTCGGATAGTATCTTCTAGGGTCTTTGGTTCGTCAAATTCAATCCTGTTCTGATAATCCTTAGGTAGTCCACTGATGAATCGTTGTACCTTTTCCTTTTCTGCTTTTATGTAGGGTACATACCTCAGCAACTCGAGGAATCTGCTGACATATTCCTCTATGGTGAGTTGCCCCAGCTTGAGTTCATAGAATTCTTTAGTCTTTTCGTCGAAATAATTTTCCGACATATACTTCTTCTTGAAGTATCTCTCAAACCGTTCCCAAGAAAGGTCTTCTTCGTGAATCCCTTTTACATTCTTAAGGACTTCCCAGCAAATGGAAGCCTTTCCATTCAGGTTGAAGGTGGCTACTCGGGCCTTCAAGTTTTCTTAGAAGTCATGGACTCTGAAATACTTCTTTAGTCCAAGCAGCCAGGTCTCCACTTCCTCTCCCTTCTTTATTTCACCGTCGAAGGAGGGTGGTTTGGCCTTCTTGAACTCTTCGAGATTATGACTCTTGGAAAGTTTTTGCTTCTTTCATTTTCTTCGGGAATGAGAACTAGTTCTGCTGCTAGAAGATCCCTCCGAGTCGCCAGCTTCCTTTCCAGAGGAATCATCCGACACTTGTCCCTTATCTCTGGGGTGGACCTTTCTCGAGGTGCTCCTCTCAGTGTGGCCACTGACATGACCACGTTTCTGTATCTCAGGTTCATGTTGCAATTGTCTTTGTATGTCAGATAAGCTCTGCAGTAAAACTGCATTAATTTCCATTTGCTTCTCTTTCTCTTTTATCATCCTCTCGTTGTCAGCCTTGCAGCTCTGCAATTCATCCATGAGGCTCCTCACAGTCTCAGCTAGATCTGGAGGGGTCCCTACCGCCCTCCTTTCGTCAGACTCTTTGTCTCTATTGTGGGAGCCCTCCCCCCACTTCATGGTGAGTCACCATTCTATGCGTCTGTAATTTCCCGCGGTTGATCGTCCGCTTGTGTGCAAAGAAAAATGCTTATTGTTAGTCAATATTCATATTCATTCATAACTAGTACATAATTCATATTTTTCACAACCACATACACAATAGGAGTTTCTGCGCAACCCGTTCATGAGCCCAAGCAGGCCAAGTGTTGTAACCATGCTCTGATACCAATTTGTAACACACCCACTACAGAAACTAATATTTTTCGGCTTTCTCCTTCTTTTCCCCGAGGAACAAAATCGTTGAATTTCCTATGGGGCCTGATGCAGACCCTACCATCCCTTATCCTTACCCATGTGATCATTGGCTATGACCACGGGCCTTACTAGAGAGGTGCTTCGGGCTTTCGCGATTCAGGAAATCGCGATGCATGTGTTTCCCTACTCTCAGGTCTCTTGAAGTGCCGAAATCCGAAAGGAACCAACAGTTCATCACATCTAACTATGCCTTGGGTTAAAACCTGACATTCCACCTTTCAGAGTTTCGCGTAATGGGTTTTCGTGGTGGAAGAGGACGAGGGGTTCATACCCTTTGGTTTTCCGGGTACCGAAACACCGAAAACCAAATCTACATGTGCTAAGCCATATCGGGATTTCACAAGTCAGGAATTCAGGATTGGCGTGTACCAGGGACTTGCCTCTAGATATCCCAAGGGATGAAATACTGATATATCAAGACTTATCTGCGTTATTATTATTTCGGGGTTTTGCAAGTCAGGGTTTCACAAATCGAGACTTCGCGACTGGCGAGTACAAGGGAACTAACCCTTGGGTTTCCCAGGTGCCGAAACACCGAGACCTCCAAACTCTACACACGCTATGCCATTTCGGGGTTTCGCAAGTCAGGATTTCGGGACTGGCGAGTACGAGAGACTTTCCCTTAGATATCCCGGGTGTTGAAACATCGAAACAACGTATCTCATCCGCGTTAAACCTTTTCGAGGTTTCATACTTCAGGATTTTGACATGCGTAGACAGGAGGCCTCGCATCTAGGATATTCGAGAGCCGAAACTCCGAAGCTCATATATCCACTAAACTCACTTCGGGGTTTCGCAAGTCGAGATTTCACGATGTGCGATGACAAGAGGTCTCGCATCTGAGTTTCCCGGGAGCTGAAACTCCGAAGCTCATATATATACGCTAAGCTCGTTTTGGGGTTTCATAAGTCGGGATTTCGCGATGTGCGATGACAAGAGGTCTCGCATCTGAGTTTCCCGGGAGCCGAAACTCCGAAGCTCATATATATACGCTAAGCTCGTTTCGGGGTTTCGAAAGTCGAGGTTTCACGATGTGCGATGATAAGAGGTCTTGCATCTGAGTTTCCCGAGAGCCGAAACTCCAAAGCTCATATGTCCCCTAAACTCACTTCGGGGTTTCACAAGTCAGGATTTCGCGATGTGCGATGACAAGAGGTCTCGCATCTGAGTTTCCCGGGAGTTGAAACTCTGAAGTTTATATATATACGCTTAGCTCGTTTCGGGGTTTCACAAGTTGGGATTTCGGGACTAGCGAGTAGAAGGGACTTGCCTTTGGATATCCCGGGTGCCGAAACACCGAAACGTCAAATTCTAAACATGCTATACTTATTTCGGGGTTTCACAAGTCAAGATTTCGCGTCCGGCGAATACAAGGAAGCTGACCCTTGGATTTCCTGGTTGCCGAAACACCAAAACACCAAGACTTATTCATGCTAGACCTTTTCGGGGTTTCATACTTCGGGATTTCGCGATATGCGAATACAAGGAAACTTGTCCTTGGGTATCCTAGGTGCCGAAACGTCGAAACACCAACATTTGAGGGAACCATTCTTTCTGGTACAAGGTTTCCAAACTTAGGCCATGAAATCCTTCTACGGATTCCTGGGTAATTATCACTAGGCTGGGTGACCTGACTGAAAGGTCTTCTTAGAATAACGAGCTATGAAATCTGTGACAGGGGTGAGGTAAGCTTACTTATTTACTTAAAAACGGTAGTCCCTTCAAGAAACTCACCCCAGCTCTGGAATATGATGGAGCTTCCCGGAAGGAGGTGCCTTCGGGAAAACAAACCAGGGCATATCATGGGTCATGTACATGGGGTAACTCTCCAGGGAACGAGTTCAAATTTGAACTTATACATTCTATACATAAACCGATTATGATCATTTAAGTATAAGCATGCATTCATTGTTGCTGATCGGAACACCAGGCAAACACTTCTATACAGAAATCAATCATTTATAAGTGTACAAACATGAGCATGCATCCATTATATTTAATTCAAGATGCGAGATGTAAATACTTATCAGAAAGAACACCAAGTATGGCACGACTGCTGAGAGGGGTGCTCGTTTCCACCCAACTGTAGGCTCAGCGACTCCAAATGGATTTACCAATAGCCACCCCCGAGCTAGACCACGATGCTTTGAGACTCAGTCTCTTACTTCCCACTCGTCAGAAGTGCAGGATGAAGGTTACTCTCCTTCTTCTCTGGTCATGACTCACTGTATTTCCCGGAGTTCCTCTGTTTCTCCTTCTCCGCGAATTCTGTCGCATGTGTGTGTGTCTGTATCTATCCGTTCCACTCTCCCCCTCCTTCCACACTTCTTTCCTCCTACGAGGTTGCGTGTGGCACAAAATTCCCCATCCGATGGTCATGTCTGAGAGCTTCTACAGATGGGCGGTTCACCCCATCCCCTCATTTACTCTTGAGGAGCCTCCCCACCTACCATCCGGGCGAGTAATTCATTTCGGGGTCTGAGAGTGAGATTTTGTTTTCCCGAGCACGTACAAACCAGTACGGTTTTGGTTCAGTGGAAGTTAACGCAGCCACTCCCGGCCCTTTACACCACCTCTCATCAGCCATTGTGGTCTCTTTTCAGCACATCCCCCTCTCAGCAGTTATGCAACATATATTCATACATCATTTACATTCCTCGGAACTTTTATACAAAGGTCCGTTAAATCAAACATTCACAATCTTTGAGTTTGCCATAGTCCTTGGCCAGTATAGTTATTTTTACAGACTGGGGGAAACAGGGTGTTACACTCGACGATGTACATCTCCAGGTCAAGCTGGTCGACCACAAGTTGAACCTGATTACAGACAATCTGGCTGGTATGGATATCCAATGTGGACTATGCCCAACCCCAAGTTCTAGCAACATAAGACAAAACCATTAGCTAAGTTTTTTATGTTGTTCCATTTGTGTTTTTTGTTAAATTACATGAGAGGTGTGGGTTTACCACCTTCTTATAGTAGATTAAATAAGAAGAATATGACAAATAGTGGAACTAAAAGCTATCTTTGTTTCAGTTTATCAAGCGAACTTAGAATGACAATGTTATGTTTTGTTGCTGGTCTAATTCACATACGGGAGGCCAACAGTAAAATTTTTGTATATTCTCTTCTCATTAGTAATATAAAGATTCGGGATTATTGACAATATATATATATATATATATATATATATATATATATATATATAAGTTATATTATTGCAACCAAACTCCACCCAGTCTCTTCATCCCGAAGCAACTGGAGCTTATTTTTGACATCAAAGGTTATATGGTAGACCAACTCCATCGAGACACCCTCATCAACAGTCACATCGACATGTTGTTCGATGCCTTTTCGAACACACCAACCAAGCAGAGGTTCATGACCTACGCACAACCCTACATGCTCAAGCCCAATGATGGAGTCCTTCACAGTGGCGCTCCAGACAACATGTTCCATGGCTCTCACAGCCCCTCTAATGTCTAAATCTGCACAGTTCTCTGAGCATCATTGGCATGGTGATGTCGTTTTTTCTCCTGTCAACTTGGTCTGGTACTCTGTTCATTTCTTGCCTAGTTTTAATTTTTAGAGTTTATTAGTATGCTTAGTTTACACAAACAGTTCTGTCGGCACTACCATCCGCCACCTACTCTGGTTTCCAACAAATTGGCAGGGCAAGTGGCATATGCCCTTTTTTGTCTGAATGCATAATAGGCAACCACTTGTTTCGATTTCCACTAGTTTGGCAGACTAGTAACATGTATCAATTTTGTACACTAACAATTCATTAATAGGAATTACATCTTTTTTATTTATAAAAAAAAAGGTTAAAGAATACATTTTTATATATAAACCTTTCATATTAATTTATTAATTTTATATATAATAGAGAAAAATGTCATCTTACTCAATTATCTATCTATATAAAAATCTTATTAACTTTACATATATTAAGAAATTCCATTTTATATAAAAGCATTATTATATTCCTATCAATTATCTATCTATATAAAAAAACTTATTAACTTTATAT